>JWZT01005350.1:97231-116579 GCA_000827895.1 Thelohanellus kitauei
TTAAGAGTAAAAATCTCGAGCCCAGTCCCTTTGAAATAGATTTGGGATGTTTCCCGAGACGCAAGGCATATTATGTAGATCAGACACGTGCAGAATTATTGATTAGCAATATAAAAAGTAATCATGTGGAAACCTGTGATGGAATATCCAAGACAAGACATCATCATAAATTTCTTGAAAAAGATTTTCGTAATGAAATCTAAATGTTTGGTTAAGCTTTCAATATTCCACCAATCTCTCATAGGTCTTACATATGTTTAATTTTGTAGGAATCACAAGTTTAACAAAATAAATGCATTAATTTGCATATATTGAGTGTCTAAATTCCTAGTCATGATTTATCAATATTTATCAGATAAGATCAATAAAATGTAAGACCTTAATAATAGAAAACTAAAGTCAAATTACTAAACGTAAAATACAGGTGTTTGCATAAATAAATGCACTTTGTAATATTAAAAAAATTAACTAAATATAATGTTATTCTCTTAAAATTTTGTTTTTGCTCATGTTTGGATAAAAATTTTTTTTAAAAGATAAAACTAATTAAGTTGGTGTCAAAATAGGCGTTTGTCCAGTCCAATTTTGTGACCCTTTTTTTTAGCAGCGGTTTCCTGTTAAATTTGGTTTTTTTGGTTAAATTTGATTTTTGCACATATAAATTGGGTTTTGGTTCAGCCAAATTTTACTGAAAATAGCCACAATAAAACAGCCACAGCAAATTGGACTGGAAAAACGTCAATTTGGACCAAAAAAACGCGGTATTAAAGATGGCAGATGTTTACGGAAGTAATAGGAGCTATTACAGTGTTTTTGAGTTCATTCCATCTTTTAAAAGTTCAATTTCATACTTCAAAGTTTTTGTCGTTTAGTTTTAAAACTAAAATTTCATTTAAACTGGGTTAAAACAAAACTTTTTAGTTAGAGACCAGCTGTTAAATTTTAAAGTCCCGTTTTGTTAAAAACGCATGTTTTTATGTTATTACTTGGTAGATAAATTATTAATAATTATTGCATAGGGGAGTTGTAATTATAGGGAAATTTTATAGAATACGAATTGGTGGATATTTCATGCATTACCAAATCACAAAATTCAGACTTCTTTAATGCCCAAGAATATTAATGAATGATGGAAGCATTGTTGTCCGTAATATGAAACCTCGACCTCGTCATTTTTCCAGCTGATAGAGATGGGTATGTATCGAGTTAATCGGAAATTTTGGTTGTAAAACCCAATGAAAAAACTGAAAGGCAACATTGAACTTTCCAAAGACGAAATAGACTCGAAAAACCCATATTGGCTGGTATACCTTCCGTAAAACTCAGCCATTCTTTAAAAAGTGGTTTTATCTTTAAAAAGTTTTTCCTCAAAACATCAATAAAAAGAGACTATCGATAGAGAATAAAAGCATAATTAGTTAATTTTTCTTAATATTACAAAGTGAATTTTCAAATGCAACAAGTATATTTATTCATGCATAAACGGTATACTAAATTTGTTTCGGAGGCATAATATATTTGGAAGCAAATTCAAATCCATGATTCACCAGTCTCATGTAATTCCAATAATGTCGCTGTTTCTCATTCCTACCCATTCAAAAATTTATATTTATATCAATAACAGACTCTCGACCATGTATGTCTGTAACCGATTATTATGTATTTGCGAGTGAAGAATAGATTCTCTGTATTAGATATATATTATGGATCCGATAGATTCGATAAAGGTAGTTATTATTTCGAATTTATCAGATAGATGGCAGTTGGTTCTCCCTTGTTTACCAAAATTCTCACTCAAAAATAGGATATCACCTCAACAAACACTAATAATAATCAAAACTCGGTCGTTCCATATTAAACAGTTCATCGTCGCGAGGCACTTTTGATGATAAATTAAGTATCTGTTATGCTGGAAATTCTAGTCACAATACAAAAAAACATTCTAATAATCCATCTCCTTGGAAAGAAAAATATAATTTCGGATCTTCATTGCATGGAAAGTATGTAGATTTTTTTTAGCATATCTTTTTTCTGTTTTGTTATTGGATCCGTTATCGTTTTAGCCACTGAATATATACGATAAATTGTATCATTTTATATGAGAAGCCCCCTAGATCAACCACACGAACTACTTTTAATACAGATTCTCATTTCATGTCGAATATTTGAATTCTCGTACAATCCACTCATCCCCGATTGATCATTTCCAAAACATCAATTTATAGCAAACTTGCACATGCGATTTTGCCTGAGTAATATTCACAAGTATTGAAGAAGGCGTCATTGTGATGGAGAATGCATACCTGGTTTATATATCAAAAAATTGATACTACAACATGATATCACGTCTAAACGTATACAACATCAATGAATCAGTCAATAAGTCAAACTGGATTTAAACCCGATTCAGTTATGATTGCATCGACGAATATAATAATAAACCCTATGTTTCCATGCAGATCCCTATTTATCTTATAAGATCACAAAAAACTAAATCGGATCTGATGTCACTAATACAGGAGATTACAAATCATCTGATTAATTTATTGTATTAAAAGATCGTATTAATTATTAAGTTGTTGTTAGGTTCATATAAACTGTTGATCCTATCTTAAAACCCTAAATGTATGACATACTTGACTAGTTTTCTGAACCAGTTTCTGTCCAAAATTGCAGAATTTCAGAGGATAACATTCTAAGGTTCCGATGTTGAATTTATGGTTGAAAGTAAATTAGAAATTGCGGTTAGGAGACATCAACTCTCAGTAAACGACAGCACATCACGTTTGAATCAGAAAGGAATATTCACGCAACAATAAAAGCTAGAATCCCTGTAAATATCAATTTACATATAAATACATCGCAATCATCGAATGTCATCATCGTAAAGTCGGTCATTTTTGATTGAATATGGTATATTCTTTAGTTTTTGGCATTTTTATTAATTTTTTTTTAATTCAATAAATTTCCTGTATTTTACTTACACCAAAAACGTCAAGTATTTCGTAACCCTCTCCCTTTTGGAATAATGGCACAATATAGGAATCTGAAGGGTAACAAATCGTATCGACTCACATTTTTCAAAAATTCAATCATTTTAAAGATCATGCGATTGTACTAATTGTCTCTTTGCAAGTATAAATAATTTAAATCAACGAAATCAAAGATATTAAAAATCCCTTTCTGAATCGTCGTACAAATAAATTGAAAGAAAATATGCATAGATAGTCAAATGTGTGAAGTTATTAAAATACAATAATTTGTTGAATATTGAAAATTATTTTAACATTAATCTGCCGATAACTGGGGGACTGATAACAGTCGTTTGAAAGTTGATATGTCTAATTATCCTCAAAAACACCAATTCCATTTTTATCTAATTATGAAAAAACCATTGAAACATTTTGGACCAAAGGCTCATATCTTTGGCAGCTGAAAATCATAGGACTATTAAAACACGTGTGAGCAAAGTCGAAACACTATATTTGTTATGAAAATTTATTTCAGTGCATTATTTTATATATTTTTTAAGTCTTTTGGCCGTTATAATTTTGATTACCTATAGAAATTCTGATTTCGTTTCCAGCAAGCATAATAACATTGAAAAAAACCTGTTGAACAAAAGTCATCAATTTTTGCCAGCTAAAAATGCAGATATATTTAGACACTTATGGGCTAACCTACTCACGAGTTTGATTCACCTATCTCAAATAATTAAGGCCTAGTTTTAATTTTGTAAAATTCCTACTAAATGTACAGTTTGCGTATTATTGTATTTATGTTTAAACTTCAGCTGCGCTTTTTGAGTTTCCGATTGGTTGTGTACCGCCAGCGCGCTTTAGCACACGAACGTAAATGAAATAATATTATATACTTTTAAGAAGTGTTTATAGCACATTCCAGCTTTTTTGATTGGCTTCTTTTTCCTGGGTACGGCTTGATATTAAATTAAAGTCATTCGAATTTTTGTTGATGTTCTAAGCAGCGGAATGGATTGGATGAAAGGTTCTAGGTTAAAATCAATTTGACTGGTCCGATTTCCCTTAGCGTTCAAATCTGGTAATATAGTAAAATCAGTATATTCTGTTTGATGAATCGAGGCCGGATATGATCGATATGTCGCTTGCCAATCTCTGAACAATAAAATAATAAACGTGTCTACGTGTCCGTGGCCCAGTATCTTTATATTTTTGCCGGTAACCACCGACGAAGATCTATAATTATGGTAATTAAATTATAAGATATAGCATTGAGCACCTCCCTTTATAAATTGGTATCTAGGCCGATAATTTGACCACATTTTCTTTAACTATTAAAGCAAACGGAATATATTTATCGATCCGACTCCGAATTTCTTCTTTCCTTGTAGAAATTCAGCTAAGGATTTTCCGGACGGTCCAGGTGTATTTCGATACTATAAAAGGAACTCGTTTAGGGCTTGATTTTGAGATAGATCGGCCTTTTGCATAGCTTTTCTAAACCTTTGCACAAAATGTTCTACAACTTTGTTTTTTTCAGGGTGGTAGGGTGCCCATGTAATGTGAGAAAAACCCCTCTTTTCGCACAACTTCTTGAATTCATTGGACAGTAAAGAGGTTTCATTATCAGTCACGATTTGACGCGGGAACCACAAATGGATGCAACCCTCCTCAAGAAAAGTACAGAGGAACTTGTGTTAGTTGTGTGTCATGTACACATAGTGATATTTTGAAAAAGAATTGACCATTATTAACCAAGATGAACCCAGAATATTGATTGCGAGGTTCACATGAAGACGAAACTAGAGTTTCACTTCGGGTTAAATGGATGATTTTCAGGGACAGGTAATTTATTTAGATGTTGATCACATTGGATACATTCACGACAAAGATGAAAGACATCATTATCGATCCAAGGCCAGTATACAGCTGTGCTTGTCAGATTCTATATCATTTGAACGCCAAAGACACAGCTTAAAGATGTTAAGAATTTTCTGATTGCATTTTTTTGGAATAACTAGCCTGTCCCTGTAGAATAAACATCTTTGATCAACCGAAAGGAATTCCTGTATATTAGAGTAAGCATCATACTCAAGAGTTTTTGGAATCAACCAACCCTTTACTACCATGTTAATAAAGTTAGTTAGAATTGTATCGTTGCGGTTTCAAGTTGAAAGATTTCTCTTTTGGAAGGAGAGATTTGAAGACCTGGTGTGTTTATAGAGCAAACTATGTCAGAGTCATTTGACGATTCAACCGAGTCAAATTTGGGATCAGGACCATAATATGGAAGACGGCTCCCCACATCTACATTGGCGTGAAATTTTGATCATTTATATTCTACAACATAGTTAAAGTGACTAAGATAATAGACCATATGGCCAGACGGTTAGGTGTCATGATTAGGGTGGACTTCTTTGATGACAAAATCTGCAATAATGGCTTGTGATTGTCACTTATATGAACTTTTCCCCACACAAAAACTGATGGAATTTATCAACTGCGTGCATGATCGATAACGCTTCCTTGTAAATTTGAGCATACTTTCTCTGTGATTAACTTCACGTCTTTGAAACATTCGAAATGGATCTTTCTGACCGTCCGAATATTTGTGAAATAAAACAGTTCAAATACCAACGTTTGAAGCGTCATATGCAATAACTACCGGGAGGTTTGGATCGAAATGAGCAAGAACATTGTCCGAAGCAAACATGGTTTCAAGGTATTGAATGATTTTCATGGGTATTATCGACACCCATTCACTGTTGTTGGCTGTTAACTGGTAGAGAAGTTAAGTTATACTTTCTATGCTATGAAGGTGTTTAATAATTGAACCGACGCCAGAAAAGATTTTAAGGACTAAACGTACTTATCTTCGCATTTTTAGAATTGGATCGATGTTTGGTCCTTTTGACATACAATAAATTGAAATGATGTGACCCAAGTAGACAATTTTGGCTTGTGGGAGTTCACACTTACTAAGAGTGCACATTAGATTGTTCTCTTCCTGACGTTTTACAATGAATTCGAGATTATGAATTTTATCGCTAGTACTGGTTACTAAGATGTCATTCAGGTACATGGAATCTCGCTATAAATCTGATATTAGATTTGACATATTGTGTTTGAAATATCCCGATGCCGAATTAATTCTAAAATGAAGCCTGGTTTGTAGATGAGTACCACGATGGGTCCTTGTGGCGAGTTGCTTGTGACTTTCATGACCTAGCCTAATCTGGTTATAATCGTCGGACAGATCAATCTTAGAAAAGTTGTGGCAACTATCAAGTTGACGAATTAACGTCTATGGAAGTTGAGTAGCATTACTATTATCCTTGATGAATTTATTGACTGAGACGCAGTCCTCGCCAAAAATACGTATTTTACCATTTTTAAATTTGCGAACAGGAATGATGGGTGTAGCAACATCATTGAATTGTGTATGTATCCGAACTCTTGCTGATTCCATCTTCTAAAGCTGAATTAGCAGCTTCTTTCAATGCAAACGGGACTGTACGCGGCTTATAAAATACTGAATTGTAATTATGAAAAAACTTTATTTTCAATTCGACGCCCTTCAAGCGACCAAGCTCATTTTTTACAAATTTGGATATTTTGGACAAATCTGGGTACATTTTTCTGAAATATTCGAACTTTGTATTGCGTCGACAATAACTCTCCGAGACGATCTTAACAGACTATCGATCGAAATGTTAAGTCAATTGCCAGCAATTCATGAAGATACTTTCCATTACGTTGGACACAACAAATTCAAGATTTGCCATGTCTTTTACACCGCAAAGACTAGTATTGATATTGAAACGTGTCAACACTAACATTGGTGCTCCTGTTACTGAAAAGTTCTTTGTAGGGCAGTCCATCAATTTAGGTTTTCCCATGGACCACAAATTTCGTTTGAAATGAAACTATCGGTGGAACCTGTACCAAATTCAAAAGCTATTTAATCTTTACCAAGGAACAACTGCAATGTGAGCTTTCTCTTGACTAAGAACACAATATTTCACTCGTATTTTGTCGAATATTTGTAGGAAGTACTGTATGGATTCTTTCTGCATGCTTTTTCTAGATGTCTGTTGTCTTAGTAACAGTTCTAGAGACCGTCTCTGTATCTGCATTCCTCTCTTATATGTCCTGTGTGTTCACACGTATGGCAAAAACTTTATTTAGAATAGTTTATACCAAGGGCCTACCCTTTTGAAGCATAACATTTTGAAGCCTTTTCTGTACTTGACAGCAGAGCTTTAGCGAAATGTGACAAATCTTTCACCTCGCCTGTGATATCTACAACTTCAGACAAACACAAGTCTTTGGTAAACTTTTGGAAAATTGCTATGAGAATCGCTTCGTTTTTCACTGCTCATATAAAGACAGTCTTCATTGCTTCGTCGATTGGATCTTAAATTTAAGGAAAGTTTAATGTTGTAGCGTTATCGAGAACCCGTAAGGCTAATTCTTTTATAGTTTAGCCGGAACTTCCTTTTGTTTTCATTATAAAACCTGTGGTGTTCTCGTACCATGATCGTTTTGCCTTTAAAGTTAGTACCAATGATTTCTAGAATCTTATCCTAGCGAAAGTCGTTTACGTCTAGGAACATTTATCTGGGAGGCAGTGGTCTTAAGGAGCTGAAAAATCTGCTTTCTCTGATTTTTAAGAAAAGGTTAGAGGCATTCGGATCTCGGCAATAATATTTATTACATAAAATGTTCTGAAAAGAGACAGATACTCATTCCAAAGCTCTTTGGCAGTGAACGAACGATTTGAATTTACCGCTCGTCTTCTGTATCTGAATTGAATTCATTAATCCCGTAATATGGGCCATTTTCATCTCTGTGAAATTGGACCGGAGTTTCGAATCTCTTTTCAATGGGTTCGAACTGATTGGAAAGAATTGTAAGAAATTTTGTCAAATCTGACTCCATCCTTCGTGGCCAATTTGTTATGTACAGCCAGCGCACTCCAGAGAACGAGCGGAAACCTATGAATATTATATAATATTAGAAGCGTTTTTAACAAGATCTAATCGTAACGCGTCGCAAACGAGCTTTAGTATCTAAGAAGCATTATAAAATCACTAATAACGACAATCAAACTTTAACCAGTGTATTTTTTTAAAATAATCCTATAGAAAGACACGAATTTGGATAAATTTTGAAAAACATTTAAATAATGACATGCATGATAAAAAAAAAAAGAAGCAATTACAGATTAGATCGCAGCTGATCATAAAATTTCTGAAGATTTGCACCGAAATATAAGATAACAGGATAGATGAGGGTCAATATTTGAAAAATCTATTTCAAAACGAAAAAAAAGTAGCGACAGAGAGAAGAATTTTCCTCAACAAAAAGGCATTTTACATCTAACTACAGCCATGTATCATAAGGTAACATAAAATCATATCTTAGCCTAAGCGACCACGGAGTAATTAGGAGTGTCTCCACTATTTTTCAAATCCTGAAATAGAAGGTTTTCACGTAAAAACTGCTTCAAAAGATACCGGTAGAAGGGAAAAATCTTTCAAACATTGAATGCAGACAAAACTTTTGCCGAATGATTACAAATACATCCGACGACCGGATTGTTTTAATCAAAGAAACTGAAATAAATCGGTATAAAAACCTCATTTTGGCCATACACCATCAGTTTTGACCCCATGAATCTCTGAGCCAACCAACAAAGGCATGAACGTATTTCGTTTGGAGGCTATATCAATTTGCGGAGTGATCACTTTTATGATTTAATACCAAGCAATCGACGGAGATTTACGAGTTTTTGCTCCAAATTAGATAAACAAACTCTAAAATTTTAAACATATATGTAAAGGATAAATGAAGAATTCATAAATCGAAGAACTTTTTGGCCTTTGTTCAATAGTCGAATGACAGGAATGAATATCTCCTGAGTATTCATAACAAATAAATCTTATGAATAACATTTTTTACATTTGAAAAATCAAATTAGGCAGAAAAAAAAGATACATACACGAGAATTTAATAAAATAAGATAGCGACTCCAATTTTAAACCACGAAAAACATTTAAAATGTCTGGAAATTACAGAAATATGTTAATATTCATCCACATAAGAATCGGTTTGCTAGAATTTTAATATTACAAATAGATTGTGGTTTTCCTGGTTTCCTTGTTTCTTTTCCTTCGAAAACAATAATCTATGATTAATTTGGAAATGTATTTGCGTGTCACTAGAAATTAACACTGATCTGGAAGAGTTAACATCTGAACGGTCAAGCCTGTATTAATGAATGTCAAAATTATATCTTGAAATAAATGTAAATCATCAAACTGGTGAATAAGTTAGCCACCTTTGTCTAAATATCTCTACGATTTTTAGCCCAAAAAAATATGAATTTTGTTCAAAAGGTTAATCTAATTTCACTATGTTTGTCAAAAACGGATCTGCGTTCAAAGGATCGTGAACAATTACACCGCCAAAAGATTGTATAGGTAAACATACTAATTAGTATCTTGAAATAAACGTAAATAGCCGACAAAAGCTTTAGACTTCGAGCAGGCGTGTTTTAATATCTAAAATTTTTTACCATACAGAATAATGTGCCTTTTGTCCAAAGTGTTTATAATGGGTTCCAAGATTCTTTTGAAAAAAAAGCTCTTCAGAATAATATAGATAACTCAACATGTAAACCGTCGAGCGACCATACACATTAATTTAGTGTTGATCATAAATACGATACCAAGATGCACAAAATGAAACTGGTATTTTGGCGCCATCGTCTTTCATAGGTGGTTTTACAATTGAAGAATATCATGCAGAATTTCAGATGTATGATTACATATTTTACTTTTTAGTAATGCGCAGAGGGTATAACATGTTTTTCTTGGTGTTTAAATACCAAAGATACAAATTTTTTGCAGAGATCGACAAAACGATGTAAATATTTTTGTTAGAAGCGTAAAAAGTTAATGTAAGGAATGTATTTTTTGTATGAAACATAGAGAATATTCACGAGGTGTATTAAAATGAGTCTACTCAACAAATAAATCTGCTTTATAGGCTGGAATCAGGCAAAAAATCACTTGAACATTCCTCCAAGTATTTAAAGGTAAGAACTCTGGTAAATAATCTATAAGATTAATCATAATATGATCGTATCCTCGATGCCTAATTCACCAAAAAAGAAGGGTTTATAAAGTGTAAATATATAATATACCTCAATAATCTCATATAAGTATTTATGGTCCTACTACGAAATAACATACGCATTAGAACTAGAGAGCAATGAGATCAGTAATAGTGATCCACAAAAGATATTATCTAAAATTTAGTGAAATCTTTGAATGAAATATAGAAGAATGTTGATATTTGATCAAATAAACACGGTTTGCGTGAATAATTTTCAAAAGATGATAAATGTTGATAAAATTCAAATGTTTAACTTGAAAATACCAAATTTAGGATCATAATGGCTGACGAATTTTTGTAAATTCGTTAAGATTATAACCTGACCACTGATTGAGTCACCGGCTCACCATGGCACATATAACATCCTTTAATAATTTGTTTCATCCGACACGTGTATGATTGCCTTTAGTTTTGGATGTTAAATCTCTGAGATTCGAAATATTATCCACTGCCAAGATAAACATTCAATAATTATAGTCGGAGAAAAAATTTTTAAATTTTGTCAATTAATTTCATATAAAATTCATTCAAAGTTTGTTTAAATTTGATTCTGAAAAGATGGTAATTTTTGTGGAGCCGTTAAAACAACGATTTATCTTTATTACAACATCATAAATAGTACTCACTTTTCCAATCCAAGTAGAATCATGTGAATTAATTAGTTTTAATGACAAAATTATCACGTGTCAGTATTACGTATTTAAACATTTTTCATGTGTCCAAATATTCAGCCGAATATTTCTGGGAGGTAATTATTTTAGACGAGGTTAAGATCATTCATTAAAACTTCACAGTTAAAACATTTGAGAAATTGGTATTAATATAAGACATTCTAAATGTATGCCCTTCACTGATAAACGACAACAGAAATCTCATGATTGGTGTAACACTGTTTATTGGCTTGGCATCATATATGGTTGAATACAAAAAGCGTGACTGCTAGATAACCGCGTCGTTATGGAAGGGCCGAAACTTTAATTTCTCGAAAGGACACATTATTATGTCACATCAGAAAAAGTATAGATATTATCTAAGAAAAATCATATAATATAGGGTTTGCGGTTTAAATTGACGTTTGTCCATTTCAATTTTAATGGATGGTGTCCAGTTCAATTTAGACTAGAAAAAAAATTTAATGGGCGAAAACGAAATAAGACTAACTTAACATAAAAATCAAAATAAAAACTCACGCAAAAAACATGTCGCAATAAATCAGGGAGAGAAAAACCAAAAATTGACCTGGAGAAATGATAATTTAGACCAATATCCCTGTAAAACGCAAGTGTGTAATAATTCAAAAATATCTAAAAGAGAAATGGCGGTTTGAAAATTTAAACATATGTTAAATTATTCATACGTCCGTTTTTTATATTATTTTGGTAAACTGTGTTCATTAATCATTTCGCAGACGTGTTATTGGATATTTTTAGAGACTCAGTCATGTAAGATTTAAGAGGAACCACAATTTTAGGCTCAGTAGATGTGGGTGGGAGGCGGGAGGGTTGTTATTGTCACTTCAAATATGGATACGGTAGAAGGACGTATTATCTTATGTAGCCAATACATGATTGGAATTCGAGGTTGCAACGCATTCAAAGTCTCATATACCATTATTTCTACTCTCAGAGAATCGGATGATTCAGATCTCACAGAAGGTTAAATATTAATACCCATTTTTGGGCATAGAAATAGAAAGTTAAAATGGTAGGCCAAATTTCACTGACCGTCATTCAATATATTTCTAGAATAACGAAAATATTGAGTTTCCTAACTATATTATCTTTATAAAAAATATATATAGAGTGGAATATGTTCGTTTTGACTGAAACGACGCATTTGCTCATTTCCTAACAGATCTAGTGATTTACACTTCAAAATGGGTATTGGTTAACCATTGTGACCACAAGTGCGCGCAGCCTGATTAAAATTAATAATCCTTATGTAAATACATGTTTATTTTCAAAATTTTGTCTCTAAAAATGGTCTTAAAAGTCACTGTTATACAAATACAACTGGGTTCGTTTTTTCTTAAGGCATTTCCCTCTCTATGAGTAGTTATACAGTAAGATATAAATTCTGCGCACGAATTTCAAAAATGGCAGAAAATGTCTTCTACAAAATGATTTTGTAAGAAGAAAGTTTAGAAAATTTTCTCGTGACTCATAGTCTTGTTATGAATTCTTCAATGATCAATGAACAAGGTTTACGTTGCAGGAAATCACGTTTCCAAAATCATTTTGCAGGATTCATTCAATCATCTCGAAAGAGGAAACTAAACGATCAAAACAGGTTTAAACTACTTCAAGAAGGACAAAACATTGAAAATTTACAAAAACTTTGATGTAAATCGTGCAAAACCTATCTTTCACAAAGAATTCATGGATTTTTCTCATATTTTGACAGATTGGATAGATCAAATATTAAATTGACTCCTCATAAAATTTTACAAATAATCTTTCATTGGGCATATAAATGTAAAATTTCAATTATGGTTGAGATATTAGGAATATCAAAGCCAATCATCATAGATTGGTACAACCACTGTCGCCAAGTTTGCAAAAATGACAATATAACTCACCATGATAGCCACAAACTTGGAGCACAAATAGAAAAACTGGATACTGGCGAGATCCCTATAATAAAAGTTCAACTTGATGAATGCCTCTTGAGAGGCAAGAGGCTATATAATTGGGGGAGAATGCTTAAGGGTACGAAAATATTCCAATAACAGATCTAGGAGAATGGCGTAGGGGGAACAACGATGATACGATGCCACAAAATAGGAATTAGGGAATGAGAATATAGGGGCTTTGGATATTCGGATTGGTGGAGTGCATTAGAGACAATCAGGGCCAATATAAATCGGGGAGGTCAGACATTTTAACGTGCAAAGAAGAGATTCTGCCACTCTCTTTCCGCTTATCAGAAGTCGTGTCTATGCCGGGGCGATGATATGGAGTGAACAGTTGGCAACCTACAATTCTCTTGATGTGAAAGGAGAATTTTATCATCGCTCTATCAACCATTGTGATAATCTCATAAGTGCCACGGGTACTCATACGCGAAAAGTCGAACAAATGTGGTCTTCTCGAAAAAGCCACATAGTTAGAAATATGAAAAGAACCCCAGAGGATTTATTACTTTCACACCTTCATGAATTCATGTGGAGAAGCTGGAATCCTCTGGGAGTGTACGAAACGTTTGAGAGAGTTGTAACTCTTGGGTCTGAACAGTATCCAATACAATTTTAAAAGAAATGTTAGTTATAGAGTAATTTATAACTACTTTTAGAATAAAAATGCTATTGCAATGACTTAAAAACAATATCTTTTATTGATTTTAGAATCGACTCTCTAAGTTGAAGATATGCTATTTTAAGTGTTGGATACATCCATTTTTTCGCTCTCAGAGAATCGGATGATTCACATCTCACAGATTATCAAAGATCAATGCCCATAACTTTTAGCATAGAAAAAGAAAGTTCACATGGGAGGCCAAATCAGTCTGACGGTCATTCAATATATTTCTGGAATAACGAAAATATTGAGTTTTCTAACTATATTATCTTTAAACAAGTATATATAGAGCTGAATATGTTCGTTTTGACTGAAACGACGCATTTGCTCATTTCTTAAGATGTAATGATTTACACTTCAAATATGGATATAGTTGAAGGACATATTATCTTATAAATAATAATACCTGATTGTAAATAGAGGTTGCTAAACTTACAACGTTTCATATAATATTATCTCTGCTCTTAGAATATCAGACGATTCAGATCTCACAGAAGGTCCACGATTTCGGGCCATGTTATTCAACATTAACGACTGAACTACAGATTGATCCTGAATATATACAAAGGCTTTCCGCGTATCGACTATTCATACAATATAAGTATCTATCGTAGTAGCCATTATTTGACAATGGCTATTCATATTGACAACATAATCAGAAGATGAAACGAATTCATTCAAAATGTACGATTAATAATCATATCTATTAATCAGAACATTGTTAAAAAATCATGCACAAAAACGATTTACACTCATGTTTTGAAGTATTCGAGTGACGAATGGATATGAGTTCACTCATAGACCAATATTGTCAGCAAAGATGTTCAACATTTACTATCAAAATACATGTTCTTACTAAATTTACACCATCGGATTCGGCGTATCTACTCTTAATACTCCAGACAAACGATGTGTGTTAAAAATATTTGCACGATAGCTATATAAATGGACAATATACTTAAATGATTAAAAAAATCATTTTTATTGTAACAATTCTATCAAATATTTGCTTATAACAAAGCAATTAAGCCTAAGACAAATCGAATCACTATGTTAACTTTTGGCATATCTGATGATTCACTGATCACAAAAGATTCGTCATCCAACAGAATATATAAACAGAGAAAAATAAGGTAGGCATTGTTAAAAATCTTATTACCGGCGGTAATTATTTAATACTCGTATTCCACACAAGTATCGAGTTTCCTAATTAAATTATTTTATCTTCTACCCAGACTTCTGGAATCAGACATGATCCATTAAAATTAGAACGCCATCTATGACTAAAATCATAGGACGTGTGATTATTCAAACTTCAAATACGGATATCAAGAACGATGTCTAAGACTAAACTCAATCCATCATAATTCCACTAGACGTGGCTATATATAGAACGTATTATTTATCATGATCATTGCTCTTGGAGAATTGGATGATTAAGGAAATCTAAGAATGTCCAAAATCGCCATCAATTTAATTTACCTCAGAAAAGGATAATTTTATTTTTTGTAAATCCAGAGACAGGCGTTCATCAAACCTGTACCTTTCAACTTAAGAAGTATTCATATGCTATTTGTAATTTGATGATAGCTCGCGATATTCTCAACACTTGCTGGGGATTAAAAGAGATCATAATGACTGTATAATATGGAAAAATCTTTGGTAATCATACGTGTCAGGTAACAACATTTCTAATGAGTACTTCCATTCGGAATAGGAAATCGATCTGTCAATCAATTTTTTTGATGGAAGACAATAGTCGCCGCAGTAACTGCTATCACCTTGTAAATAAATACGCCTCTTCTGTTTTCAAATATCATTTTATATTTGTTCCTTTGGTTATATTGCAATCTCAAAAACCTCTTTAAATTCGAATCTGTAGCAAAGAAACATAGTTTCGTCTGAGATGTTGACTGATCCATTTTATAATTCAGATCCGAAATATTCACAATTTATATTAATCGAATTTACATCATTGTGGGGTTACCTCTGAGCGGTATTGATGATATTATCTCGTTTATTTTTGAACCGTGGATTAAGCTGTATCCAAATAATTTGGAAAGTTTTCTCATCTTGACGTAAAAGAAGAATTCAAGAGAATGCCACTGGAGAGAATATAGGATGATGAACTGTTAATTATTTCTAATCAATAACATCTCTGAAGTTAAGAACAATAAATTAAGAGAATAAATGAAAAGGTTTATAAAAATCTATTGATATATATTTCATCTTTATTGTTTACATCAATAAAATGATAAAACCCACTTGTAAAACTTTTCGTTTGTATTACAATTTTCATTCGTCTAATTTTAAATTGAGTCCACCCTTCAGCTTTTTAAGAGCCCCTATTTGAATGAAATATTAAACCTTCTCTTTACATGTAAAGTATTCAGGCATACGGCTGCTAACACACAGCCAACCTCTAACCAGCAATGAGTTATCTGATAAATTATCGAGGCTAAAAAATGATGAGATATTTAGGATATAACTTAGTTTCTAAAAACGACAAAAGAAACAGAAACCAACTGAACTGTATTGAAATATCCATACCACATTTACATTTTTAAAATTGAACTTTTTAAATGATATAAATTACGCATAATTATTCCATCAATACATGAACAAGGCATGACGTCATGCCTTAGACGCATTCAGGAAATTTTGTGCGTTTTAGGAAAGTAGAGTCTGGGTTTTTATATTTTTAAAAGATTTAACTGTTTTTTATGGTTCAAAGTATTCTGAAGAATTTCAATTAAGTTAGTGAATATCAAACATAGATATGAATGTTAGAAAAATTTAGTAGGCCTCTCAAATTAGCTTGAGATAAATAAAAATTTATTTAGTTTTCATGAAAATAAAAATGAGTACGAAGTCGTAGTAAATAGTCGATAGACAGTAATTTTCATTCTAGAGAAGCTATATTTCATCTTTAACTCTAAAAATACGCTCATCAAAAGTAGAGGGCATTTTGTGTTTAAAAAACATTATCTAAAGATATAATGACTCTTGAAATGAGGGGCTTGTTGGATTATATTAATGTTCTCCAATACTATAATGGCGGTTTTTTGATACCAACAATAGAAATTTTTCGATTATTTTTTTAGTTAATGAAATTTGATATTGCAATCTAAAAGATAAATGGATACCTATTCAAAAGTAAATATTTGTTTTAGAGAAAACACAGAAGGTCAGCAACAGAGATATCTCACATCAACAAATCGGTGGCACGAAAATGGTTGTATTCTATGAATTAGAAAGATATTTTTAGTTTACCTTGCTGCGTAGAGCAGCATTTATAACATTCTAAATATGTTTTCTGTCAAATTGGAATTGAAAAACTAATATGTAACAAATAGACGTTAACAGTTTATAGGTTGTTAAAACCTCGATAATCGACATTACCCGTAGTCAAGGCTTCAATATAAAAATAGGACGATACTTGAGATTTCTATATTTTCGAATCCCACGAGTAACAACATTAACGACGAAGATTTGATGACAAAAATCAAGAGATGAAGCAAAACATAGATGTTAGTAATTGTATATACACATTAGGAACATGAAAGATAAGTGGGTCTAATCAAAATAATTATTCACTTGGGATTTTTCATTGTTTTAAGACTACAGAAATCAGCATTACACTTTATAAATACTTGCATCATGTCAAAATATTTAACTGATCTATAAAGCTTACACAATAGCTTTTAATCTGTAGTATCTCTTTATTGAGTCTCCGAGTGTGACAGACATGCTTGAAGACAATAATAACATTACAAAAGGCCTATCAACGTTTCCAAGGGATAAAAAATTTATCTTCTAGTTATAATTAGCGTATCATCGATTAAACAAATATCATACTGAATATTTTTGGTGTTAATAAGGATCAATGTTAACACGGAATCAATTTACACGTTCCACATTCTAATTAATTTTTGATAATCTGGCGTGGGAAGTAAATCTACACGTGTTCTTGATCCATATTTAATACATATTTGTTAGGGTTATAGCCTTTCTCTCCAATTTTATTTGATAAGATTTTTGATAATTATGGTCAAAGAAATCTTGAAAAATAGAAGTTATCCAAAGGTATTTAAAGATGCGATTCAGGTTACTCGTACAAAAAATTAGGATAGTAGAAAAAATATCAATAAATACAGATATTTGGAATTCATTTGTGGTGGTATTTTTCACTGTCGTCACTTGAATTGCCGGTAGTTATTTTCCTCAACTCGATCTCACAAATATTTGAAAAATTATTAGAATACTTTGAGAAATGGAAATATTAAAAACCAGTTGTTTTATGAGATTATAAACTCCACGGATTATTTTCCTTCATATTAAATTGAAAGATTTTTGTTTGTTTTTACATTCGAGATGTCAATCTTACCAAATTTTCACTGATTTACAAGAGTAAATCCTAAATATGAAGCTGTTATAAATGATAATATTTTTCCAATTTCACAATGAAAACATGTGCCGATTCATCCAAATACCAGATCGCGAGAGGTTAGTCTGATGAATCTACTAGACTACAACATCTATCGATGATTTGGAATTTACTGGATTCTTGCAAAAATATGTCCTAAAGCTTGAAAAAATTGTTCCAAGTGTCTAAATTCTGTTTTCTTCAGATCTCATTGTACTATCCAATACTCTGGAAGAATCGCCTCATAAGACATTTTAGCAAACGAATACCAAACAAAAACCATTGTCTGGTGGAATTTTTATGCGGGTCATTTATTAACCACTCTTTAGCGAGCTATAATAGAGATATGAACCTACAAATGTGCTTAAAGATAGATGAATGATTCGATGTCAAAGAAACTTATGTCGTGAGGAAGAATTGACCAATCAAGACATATGGATCATCTGTAGAATAGGCAAATTTTAAAAGACATCTATGGAAATCACAAATATACGAACTTGGCAAACTACGCATTTAATTCTTCATTAAACATCAAACCCGGATCAAAATACCAAACTTATGATTTAGTTGCGTAGAGAGGAATCGAAAGGTTAAATGCCGTCAATACCAAATATAACGCATTCTGATTTGTATCATTTGTATATCATCACTAATGACATATTGATTTTGTGTTAGGTGGAGGGAGTTAGAAGTAAAACAATAAGTAAACAATTATTCTTGAACCGGACTCTCTTATCGATGGTAAATTAAGAATGGAGTTCAAGAGACGCTGCTTCAGAATAATGGTAGATTACAGGTAGACAGCATCGACTAGCTGGCTGATGATGATGAATGGACAATACTGATGACAATAAAACCAACCAAGAGTAGGAATATCTGGTTAATTTGAAGAGTAAGACAACGATACATATCCAATTTAATTTTTCATACACAATAAATCTCAGATATATGTTTGAATATATCAGAATTTCTTGGGTTTCTTGATAACGGGTTACCATAAAAGAGAGAACGGTACACAATTGAATTTTTTTTCTTGTATTCATCATGATACAGATTTAAAAGTAGAGATAAAGTATAGATACTATCGGTACATGTGGAATCAACGATTAGGCAGAATCGAGGGCTTAGACATATCAGATATACTCATCGACGAAATGCATGTAAAAATTGAAAAATGCATATATTGTGCCGAAAAGATGTTCATCGTGGATGAACCCTGTTATTGTGGAAAAAATTTCTCAAGGCCCTATTCGAAAAAAGAAGCTTGGGTTATATCAGGTTTTAAGACATTTGTAAACAACATCGTGTTGTCTCGAGTGAGTGCCACTATGGGCATTTAAAGACCACCCTAATGTAATTCCTTTAAATTATACATACGTTAAGGAAAATGAGATCAACGTTCTACATTCTTAATAATATGGAGGAAATAAATTTATATATAATAGAATAGTGTCACTCACTCACTC
>JWZT01005350.1:117624-130323 GCA_000827895.1 Thelohanellus kitauei
CTGACTCCCAAACGAATATCTATCGGGTTTTGCGACCAATAAAGTCATCCGTGACGACCAATAGGGACATTTTTCTTCAATAAATTCATGAACATAAAAAAAAACTGTATTGAGGAAAACGAAAAGGTTTAATGTTCAGCATGAATGTAGAACATGAAAAATATTTACTGTGTTTTTGATCGAAAGAAGCAGGTTGTGTCGATGAATAATGCGAAATGTAACAAAGAATCTAACAGAAAATCAAAAGAAGTAACAAAAAAGAGTTAAATTAATAGACAGTTTTATTTTCAGATATGCATAACTTTAGTCTATAAGAATGTCTTGTTCGTTAAGGCTCATATTCAAAAAAACTTGCAACTATTTATCATGTGGTACATGCATGCTGAACATTAAACTTTTTCGTTTTCCTCAATACGTTCATTTTTATGTTCAATAATTCATTTTAAAAAAGTGTCTCTATTGGTCATCACAAACTACATTATTGGTAGTCACAAAAGACTTTATTGGTCGCAAAACCCGAGAGGATTCCTTAGTAAATTACAAGTAACCATGTTGTAATTAAGATTGAAGAAAGTGAAAGTGACAAAAGCGATTTATCAGAAAAGTAAAAACAAGCAAAATTTTTTTTTACCATTTCACTAACTTACGTTGAAGGATCATTTATTCTGAAAAGTCTTCGTAACGTTCTGTGGCTAATTATCAACTTAATAGAATATATCAACAATGTTGTAATTTCTTTTCAAAACTCGTTAGTTTCTCTTATAATAAGGCAAAGGTTGCCCATAATCAAAAATGCTCAACGCCTGCGCCGTGAAGGCACTCAAAAGTAACATAGCCAAACACGAAACTGTTATTTTGCGGCAGATAGAACATGGTAGGCCAACTGAGTCGTAATCGTTTAGTTTTGCGCATGATTTCTAATAATCTGCAATATCAACATAAAATGATGCAATAACAACGGTAGGTAATTATGGATACTGTATAATATTTTAGATTACATCAAAAACAGGAAATTAGGCGAGGAAATAGCGACACTCAAATGGTTTCAAAGAAATGAGAACATGCGTAAAAAATATCTAAAAATATGGAATTGTTTGAAATTCTTTAAAAATTTGATTAACGTTCTCCAAACGTTACAGGCCTTGCAAATGTTCTTACTTTGGACATTTACATTGTAGAATGGTGATATGGCTAATGATATTGATAGAGAACTATCCAATGTGGATGAAAAATGTTAGAATCGATAGACTATTAGGAAGAGTAAAGTGGTGTAAAAATGAACACTTATATATAAGTTCATTAGTGAGTTAGCGGTTTATCCATAAATGATGCCGCTGTGCTTTAGCAGGGTCTATCGGGTCCAAATACTTAAGATTTTAATAAAGATTAAAGAAGAATGATGTAAGTTTAAAGGTAATTAACGTTAAATATATAAACAATTATAGATTTCAAATCGAAATGCATTTACAAATATCATTTAATCTCTAAATCTACGGAAAGCAGTAAAATATAGTGCGTTATTTTATCATCATTTACATTCCAGAACGGTCAAGCGCTCCAAATTTGTATAGATTTTAATGCGTGAATTTAAATTAACACTTATGCTTACTGTGATATTTTTTTAGATATTACCAAATACATTTTCTAGAATATAGATGTATTACTCCAAGCGCCCTATATCGTAATTTTTAATTATCCATAAAGAGAATAAAAAAAGTTGGCAGGCTGATTACCTTAACACGAGTGGATATCTGGTGTATTCAACGAATGCCAGATGTAGAACGTCGATAGTTAATAGAGTCAATTGTTTAATTACAGACATCAGTGAATACATAAATTGAGGAAACCCCGAACTATGAAGCTTTATCTACCGTAAAAATAACCATTACCTCGCAAAACCGTCAGCTCTCAAATATCCTTTACGAAGCAAAATTAAACCGTCTCTGCGTTCTGTGAAGTCCTCATACTAACCGTCAAACAATACATATCTCAAGCATTGTCGAGAGGCGAATGAAGTTTTGGATAAAAGAAGGTTGTAGGAGAGGGATTGCGAACAAAGGGCATAACGGTCATCCTGTGGAACTTCTCTTAAAGCGAGACGCCCATTACATCGTCAGGGGCGCGGACAGTAATTAACGTCAGCTGCGTTATGAATCTGCATATAGTATGACATTGCTAACTCGAAATGTTTGAACTTCGAATCCTTAATATAATTTTCCAAAAAAACTACATTAAAAATGACTTCTGTTATGGTATCCTTTAATATTCCGAGTACTTTCATGATCAACCGCCATTTAACAGGGAAATCCGCATGTAGACGATTGATATATAACTGAAGAAGTACGAGGACTCTCGTGAACAAGCCGAAATTCACTTAAGAGCCCAAAAACGTCAGAAGACAGCCACAAAACTCATTAAGTAATCAAATCATCCCATCTTATGGGTTAATGAGAGTTATCGAAGGAATCCCAAGTCCGTGTGTCCGAATTCCACTCAAATATATCTGCCACCTCCCTCTGTAAAACCCAGCTGTGTCCGTAGTCGAAAGCTTGATGATAAATCAATGGTCAGTTCGGCCTGTTAACGTTACATTAGTTTCGATAAGTAAAAGTCGTTTGGGTAGAATAACTATCTTGATTAGATCGTATACAATGCACAAAAGAGCGTAAACCATTAAGGGTGAGGTGTGCGAAGTAACAGTTTTATTGTAAGGATGCCTGCATAAAGATTCGTAAAGGAGCTGTTAAAACCTCGTAGGAGCAGTCGCACGTCACCCTGAAAGATATGGACGTTAAAAGCCTACGTAAGACGAGAAAATCAAGGCTAGTTGATAAAGTGTCTGCTTTCAGAAGAGGCAGAACACGCAAACTGAGTGAAGGCTAAAGGAAAAGTAACGATATTGAGATTCCTGTAAATTGGACAATTCTTGTTTATGCACTGTAACCAAGAATCAAACCTTGAAAATTCCGCTTTGTTGTCTGTCTCCTTTCAGACCCAGTGAAGAGCGGCCTGCTCCCAATCCCCACTTATATCTAACCACTCGATAGTCCACTGGTAACTAGAAGTGAAGGAGTAAAAATTAGTATTTCAGGAAGAATGCCCGTCTATTTTACAAACACGGTTAGTAGAGATTGGAAACTCGCCGAAATCTGTACTGTGGTAGCCGTCGTGAAATATTAAAATACCAATAAAAAAGTTAGTGCCAAAAACTTCAAAAATTTTCGACAACACCTGTAAATACTGGAGTGATTCAGGTGTTCGTTGGAATACTTGGCCCTCTTCGCATTCCTACAGACCAGAAAACTTTACAGTTTGGTTATTTGCGTGACTAGACACTGACGATTTTTGAGGATTATAAACGTAAAATATATTCAAAATGTTGATGATGTAGTGCCATAACGTAATTCACTTACTTTTTTGCGCACTATATAATTGGGTGGAATCTCTTTCTTTGGTTGAGCTTATCCTGAAAAAGTACTTTATCCGAAAAAAATTGATAAAAATTATTGAAATATGAACAGTGGAATACAAATCCAACAAAATGAAAAGTATCATAAATAAATTCCTCAATCTAGAAAATCATATTCCGCTCCGAAAAAAATAAACGGGTTATAACACTGGCCTCTCTTGTTTAATAAGGATCGCGTAACTCAATGTAGAACTGTATTCAACGCCTCAACGGAGCCCTCTTGTGCCAACTATAAACACCCAGACTTGTGAATGAAAACTAATCCTACGTAAATTTTTTGTCCCCTATGGTAACCTGAATAATTAGGGGAATAATGCATAAACTCTCAAACATAGCTTAACCTTGACATCCCTGTTTCCGTAAGCAGGCAGTCCATCATCTACTTGAACAGCCGCTCGGAACCCTACCAACCAAATGCAATCGTGTCTGGGTTTCAATGAAATCACTAAAAATTATGTAAGCTCGATCTTGCCTCCTTCGCAGAGGCACAAATGGATTTAGTATTTGATCAAAACTATTCATAAAACGAACGTTCTCATTTATGAAGGATTTACATCTGGATCTGGATAACATCGAAACAGTGAACTCTATGATGAGATAGGAGTGTATAGAATGGATCGATCCCAGCCTGAAATCTTCTAGGTCTAGAACGTTCTAGGACCGTTTAGATGGATATATAGTTCTGAAGAAAATCGTTTGGTTTCCCAAACAAGACTCAATGATCACGGTTAAGGTTTCCTTTGCCTCGATCCTCGCTCTTCGTCGCGTGAGATGTAGCTAAAGTTTTCGAGAACTTCGTTACAGTATTCCGGTAGCCGTTCTGCGCACATTGCGATGCGGTTATTGATAGATAAGTCGCCGGCACAGACACATAACCGTCTCGGTTGCTATGCGATTGCAGATATATTCAAAAATTAGGGCCTGGTACTAAAATTAACATACAGTGTAGATATGATAAGTCTTAATGATACATCCAGGAACGTCAATATAAATTATGGAAAATGTCATATTTCGTGTGTTTTCGAGATTTAACGATCAAAAAATTCTCTGTATATTGAATGGAACCTCGAAATTCATCAATGAAACTGGCTAAGTTTATGAAATCCGCTGATTCAAAAATTGGGTGGCGGTTGAAATCAATAATCCTTGATTAGAAAATATAATCAATTATATTTTAACGGTATTAGATCAATCTGTCAATGTATCTACAGGTTGGCCATAAAAAAAAATGTCTCTATGCCCTAATTTTGTCTTTTTAACTTGAAAAAATTCATTTTACTGTCTATGTCATAATTTAATACTTTAACAATTTAAATTCTGCTAGGGTGGGTCAATCTATCATTATACATATCATCTTTATAAATTAACCGTGTTGGGTGTTTGTAAACCGTTTATTAATCCGAAAAGATGAAAACAACTTTTCGAGGGCATGTGGAATCTTCAGCAATATAGGGTTCTTATTTTTATACTCGTGAACAATGATTGAGAAATGAACGAAATGGGGAGAATAACTTTAATGCACGGAAATGATAAATGAGACGCCTAAACTCTAATGTTTAAAGACAATTATGTTATGCTAATCACAAAGGTATGCACGGAATATTCAATAAGTTAACATTTGGTTATCGAAAAGCCCTAAATGTGATGTGTAGTTTCGAAGAAAATTCTTAGGGGAGGCAAGAATTAAGTAGTTTTTTTCGTTATATGTTGATATTTACGATAATTTTATCCAAAATAATTCATCAAGCTCACAGAGTGATTAGAATGGTATTCTCAAATCAGTTTTCTGATTCTGGAACACTTAGAAAGACGTTCCATAATAAATAAAAAGCACAAATACTTGTTTTCTAATGAACACCCGTTAAGACAGAGCATATCTATTTGTATACATCCCTAACGGATGGATTGTGTATGTCCTTATCGATTGAATACAAAATAAAATTGGAAAAGGATCCGATTTTGATTCAGGAAGAAATGTCGCACATCATTGTTTACAATCAAATTGAACAGGATGATTTAATATGATAAAACTGTGTCAAAAAGATTAAATGTTACGCTATTTGGGAGTCTCTAACATGAGGGGTAGCCCCTAGTTCAAAGATTCTCATCCTCTTCGACGCATAAATAACTTAGAAAAACTACTAATTCTTTCAAATATTTTAGAGTTTTCAATTTAAATGATTCCGAGAATTATGAATATTTTGTTAAATTGTCTGTATTAGTTCCCATTCTATGCTTTTGGATAATTAGTACAGAATCATTGTTTAGAAATCCATTCTTTAGCTCTAGTAAATCAAAATATAGTGATTAATATATCCATAAATGCATTACATTACCAGAATCATGAGGGTTTCTCTAACTGTTAGTCCTGAAGTGAAGCAAATTCTTACGAAATTAAGGTCTCATACTAAGAATAATACTGAGACGTCTGGAAAGTAAATATTTAGTAGTTAATGGCAAACCTTAAGGATTCTTGAAAACATCAATGTTGGATTAATTAACAAAACAAAGACCCATCAACATCCATGAAAATTATCGTAGAGTATTATTACAATCTATAATACCCTCAATTTTTGTCATGACGAATGAAAGAGCACTGAGAACCTAAAAGCCATAATTATTCAAATTTTTCAAGACTTTGAAACAATTATTAATAAAGGATACTGAGAATATGTTCAAGACCCTTTCACCGTCAGATAAGAATGTCCCGTGTCATTAAAAATGTTTCGGTAAGATGCACTGTACAGATTCGATTGCACTCTCGAGTGTCTGGTAAAGAATTATCAACGAATTGCTCATTTAAATTCGATGATAGACTCAAATTTCATGAAATAGTAGCTCCGGATATTTATTCGATTCATCAAAGGCGAAAATGTGATAAAAAAGAACATTTTGATTTTCTCACAAAATATAGACAGGGCCAGAATTTTACCAGTTTGATGCCATTCAATGGAGGTTAAAAACGGTGTCTTCGCGCTGATGTATAAAGAGAATCTACACGTAATGACTACTTCATGTATGATACAAGGAGTAGCCTCGTCAATGTTTCTTTATTAGCTAATCTGCATCCTGTCTCGAGTGAGGATACCAGGTGTTGAACTATATCATGCTAAGGCAACTCTAGTCTAGAATTTCCTCTCAACAATGTGATGATATGAATTCTGACAAAAAATCTCGGTTTTCTCAGACTAAGGTGGACTCTCCAGCTAACGAATGCCGACTTGTTTACGTAGTTTTGGTGGGCAGAAGAATTCAGTGAATGTTTAGCAGATGTGAGTCCTGAACTACCCTAACTAAGTGCAGAAGGGTGCCTACCTGGGTGTGAGTCTCTGCTGTACGTGAAAAACCTCCCATTCTCAGTCAACACAAAGTTCGTTCAGTAATGCACCGGTACAGGTTTGTGCAGCTTTATTGAACGTTGTCAAAAAAAAGTTGACTCTCGATTCGAATAGTTATGAAGCATCTTGTTCACGTCAAAGTGGGTGTAATTTGGTTGCAACAAATCTAACAAACCTATAAATGGACTTTCTTTCTTGACTTAGTCAAATAAAGGCCATGAATTTGTATCCAACTATCATCAAATAATATTATGAGAATTTGAGGTGTTAGATGAAAAACAATGCTGTAGAATAGGAAAAAAGGGAGAGTGACTCTTGGACTGTTTGAAGGGATATCAATAAAAGATAGCATCTGTTTGATTCTTTACTAAACCAACATTTCTACAAGATATCTGAGAACAGTACTTTTAATCGCCGAATACTGCATTCTGATCAAAACATTCGTGAATTATGAAAATAAAAATCATTTAATTCAAAAACAGGAGGTTAATTACTCAAAATAAATTCAACAACAGCATTTATAGGGGAGATTTTGGACAATAATCGACTTTCAATTCACAAGTCATATACTTTCTCAGTTTAAATGTAGTTAAAATCATTCTATGTCACATGGTTGAGCGAATGTGGAAATTATTGTCTGAATCATATTAAATCCAAAAAGACAACGGCTTTTTCGATAAGACGATGAATACAGAATTGATTGTAAAAATGAAAACATCTTGATATTATTTAATCTTGAAACAGCATCAACACAATCAACGTATATTAGAATCTTTACGTAAAAATATCACACTGTTAACGAAAATACACTAATTTTTAAGAAAGCCATCTTTTTATATTTCCAGGTCATAATCAAAATTTAAAAATTGAGGCAGATTAATTTAAAAATGTTTCTATCGATGAATTTGATGAGATAATATTTTCGGGGAAAAATTCAGGTAAGATAGTAGCGCATTGAACATATACAGGTTTAGAATCACTGCTCCAATCCGATATTTTATGCAAGTCTTACCGAGAAGAAAAATACACAAGTTTTGTATTGTATTACATAAATGAACTCTTTTTTATATATCTATTCGAAGACAAAATACTTAGAGAAAATTTATATATTGGTTTCGAAAATATATTAATTTCCACGCATACAGTTGTAATAAGACATTCTTTGAAGTGGAAATTTATTGTAAAATAATCGACAATCATCGTAGCTTCAAACCTACGATAATCACATCGCTTTTTACGTTAAAACTCACCTTATGTTACTGCTGCTCGACTTGATCGTTTAAACTTGATTCATAGATTTAGCTAAGTTTGAGGTTTTCCTATCGTATTTTGAACCAAAAATCACAATTCGTATCATATATTTTTGCATGATTTAACGCGAAAATATCATTCAAAGTTTTAAAAACCTTTCCATGGCTGAAGAAGTTTGTTTATCATTCTTTTATAATCGTTTCGTACATGCTTCTCAAATTAATTCATGATTTACGTTAAATCTTCTTCATATAAACTCTTTTTTTAAACTACTACAAGATTATTTGATCTAGCTGATTTGAGCCATGGGACGAACTTCTTTTTAAATTCATTTAAAGTGATCTTCTGGAAAACTATTATTCGTTCTGTTATTATCTCGTAGTTAGGAATGAGTCAAGTCATTTTAATATAAAGAAGCATATAACTAAACCTCCGTGTATTGTTCGATCATTTAAATGGAGAAATGATTAACCTGATACTGGATATTTGTAAATGGAGATGTTTACATACTTTTTATCATCTTATCCTGTCTTTTATATCTAGTTCTTTCCACCTCAAAAATGGTTCACATTTCGTTAATTGGTAAAAAAGAGTTGTGCGATTGTGGAAAACATTCTATAACAGAGTTTTTCTTGTAAAATGAATATTTGGCATGAATTTTACCTTAATAAAACCAATGTTATATTTGGATGCCGACAGAAACAGCCTAGAGTTGTGACTCTGCGTTACTAAGGTGAGTTGGTAAATTAAAATTAGTTTTTATATAACAGATATAGCTAAATCACATGGAAAATATCGACGGTGCGGATTAGAAAGCCATTCATAAGGATCACATCGTATATTTTGTCAAATATTTCAAGAATTTAGACAGTTTCCAAGATATGTCATAATACACACAGGCAGCACTTATTTTTAAGATCTTTAAAGAGCATTTATTCACATCTATTTTGAGTTTTACATTGGGTTGAATCCATATCCTTTAAAAGTTAGTAAGATTCTTAAGTATCAGTTGAATGAGTGAACTAATGCCCTCCAACTCGATTTCAAATAAAACTTTTGTAAAACATAAAATCAAACGATACCCATTTTGAGGTAGGAGTTGAGACACGCAGTTCCATGATCCATAAATATTCGGTTACACAATAAAAAATTGGATATAAAGAACAGTGTCACAAAGCATTATTGATAAGATTACACAGCGTGTTAATCGTTGAACTTTGAACTTGTTTATGCACAATTTTTTGAGGACAATTTCATTAGATAATAACCCTTCAAAACCGGAGGTCAATTATGAAACATAGCTTGATTTCCGTACATAATTTCGTTAGTTTAGACACTAAATCCTACTCATTAGACATATAACGAACCTACTAAAGTCTAGAATTCTTCAAGCAAAACAGTTTTCAATCCTACAATCCAATATAAATCACATAATTTACTCTACACCTTTGATATAAATGAGCATTACCACTGGCTAGATTCAAGGGAACCAACCAACATTGTATATTAGACGATTTGGGATAAGCGGTACTTATCTACATATTTAATGTCGACAAAAGTCACCAAAACAGTTTTATGTGGTTGTAGATTTAATCAAAATCTGATTACAAAACCGAGTATTTGTTACTCGACAAGGACCAATAAAAGACACACCTTTATTTAATAGAACGAAGGCTGTTTAAAAGATTCTTACAAACGTCAAACTACGAACCTTTCAGTTGGCTCAGCAGATGATTTGATGTTTAGAACGATTGGATTTAATCTATGACAAATAATAATGAAATCAGCTGTCAAAGTCCATATATTTACTTTCAAAATTTATCATTTTACATTCCTCTCTTGATAACCTGGATATTCGGTACAGCATATTTTGGTTGTGATCAAGAGTTAAATCTATATTATGTCATTCACCAGTCACCTGGACACCGCATCAAATTCAGAGGAGGAGACTAGAGATGAAACAAAATCAATCGATTTAAAAAGTAACAGATTTTGGTGTTTTGGTTGCGTAGTTTGGATCAAGTTACTTGAGACGGGGCATATTTCATGTTTTCTTCCTTAATGCGAGATATTCAGATCTATTTCGTTTTTAATAAGATTTTCATTTTTATTTCGAAGGAATTTTAAATATCCGATTGGATAGCGTTATTTTAATGATAAAATTCGGCCCGACTTCATGCCATCACATTTCGTTAATTGGTAAAAAAGAGTTGTGCGATTGTGGAAAACATTCTATAACAGAGTTTTTCTTGTAAAATGAATATTTGGCATGAATTTTACCTTAATAAAACCAATGTTATATTTGGATGCCGACAGAAACAGCCTAGAGTTGTGACTCTGCGTTACTAAGGTGAGTTGGTAAATTAAAATTAGTTTTTATATAACAGATATAGCTAAATCACATGGAAAATATCGACGGTGCGGATTAGAAAGCCATTCATAAGGATCACATCGTATATTTTGTCAAATATTTCAAGAATTTAGACAGTTTCCAAGATATGTCATAATACACACAGGCAGCACTTATTTTTAAGATCTTTAAAGAGCATTTATTCACATCTATTTTGAGTTTTACATTGGGTTGAATCCATATCCTTTAAAAGTTAGTAAGATTCTTAAGTATCAGTTGAATGAGTGAACTAATGCCCTCCAACTCGATTTCAAATAAAACTTTTGTAAAACATAAAATCAAACGATACCCATTTTGAGGTAGGAGTTGAGACACGCAGTTCCATGATCCATAAATATTCGGTTACACAATAAAAAATTGGATATAAAGAACAGTGTCACAAAGCATTATTGATAAGATTACACAGCGTGTTAATCGTTGAACTTTGAACTTGTTTATGCACAATTTTTTGAGGACAATTTCATTAGATAATAACCCTTCAAAACCGGAGGTCAATTATGAAACATAGCTTGATTTCCGTACATAATTTCGTTAGTTTAGACACTAAATCCTACTCATTAGACATATAACGAACCTACTAAAGTCTAGAATTCTTCAAGCAAAACAGTTTTCAATCCTACAATCCAATATAAATCACATAATTTACTCTACACCTTTGATATAAATGAGCATTACCAATGCCTAGATTCAAGGGAACCAACCATCATTGTATATTAGACCCTTCAGGATAAGCGGTACTTATATACCTGTTTAACGTCGACAAAAATCACCGAAACGGTGTTATCGGTTTCAAGATTTAATCAAAATCTGATTACAAAACCGAGTATTCGATACTCGACAAGGATCGATAAAAGACACACCGTTATTTAAAAGGAACGAATGATGTTTAAAAGATTCTAAGGTCACACTACAACCCATTTGGTTAGATCTCCCAATGATTCGATGTTTCGAACGATTTGATTTAATCTATTACAAATAATAATGAAATCAGCTTTCAAAACCCCAATTATTACTTTCAAAAAATATCCTTTTTATATTTCTCTATTGATACCGTGGATTTGCGGCCCAGAATATTTTGGTAGTGTTCAAGAGTTTTATCTAAATTATGTCGTTCACCCATCGCCTGGACACCGTATATAAATTCAGAGGAGACAACATGAGATGAAAAAAAATCAATCGATTTAACAAGTCACAGATTTTGGTGTTTTGGGTGCATAGTTTGGATTAAGGCATCTCAGACGCAATATATTTCCAGTTAGCTTCCTTAATGCGAAATCTTCAGGTATATTTCGTTTGTTTCATTTAGTTGTTAAATTGGATTATGATCGTAATTAAATAGGAATTTTAAACATCCTATTTGATGACGTTATTTAGATGATACAATTCAACCCGACTTCATGCCCAACACACTATTAATGAATAATGGGAGAGCTGTTGCCCGTAATGTAAATTTCGGCCACCACTCACAATTTTGAAATTTTAGTATGGGTATATTTCCTATTTTAGTGGTTTGAATATTGGCGCCAGCAGATTTGTTTTGTATCTATGCTTAAACTCTCAACATCCAAGTTTCATCACTCAAGGATGAAAGATTTTGTGAATTTTCGAGCATAGTAAATTGAACTATTTTTGTGACTACTTTTTCGAAATTCGAGTGAAAGCGTTTTTTTCTTTATATTTAGAAGCTAAATTGGTGTGAACTTTATATTTAGGAGAGTTTGTAATCATAGAAAATCCGATATTTTTCAATTCCCATATAATACAAACGGCCCACTATTTCCTATGACTTTTCTAAATTTATTTTACCATGCCAAAAAATGAGTGGTAACAAAACGTAGAGCTAAATTTAAAGAATGATGGCTAACTCAAAATTATTCAGTGTTTTCAACGCCCAAAACTGTTTTTTTCCAGTTAAAAAGAAATTATAATTGAAAAAAACATAAATCTGAATGAAAAAAAACGGAATTGAACTTTAAAAGGACGAAATAGATCGGAAAGCCTTGTGCTGGTTGGTATGAATTACATAAATATCACCCATCTATAATGATGTTTATTACTTTTTTAAATTTTTTCCCTCAAAACATAAAAGAAAAGACGTTTGGAAGTGAATAAAAATTTATTCTTTTAATCTTTAGGTTAATTTATGAAATTTTACAAAGTGCATTTTTAAATGAAAAACCCAGTAATCAAATGAATGGTTGATATTTTTCCTTGATATTCGAACCATAAAT
>JWZT01005350.1:159247-171718 GCA_000827895.1 Thelohanellus kitauei
CTCTAATAAAGAACGTCTCCTATTTACTACTTCTGTGTTTTAAACCTTCACGATTTTCAGTTGACTGTCTATTCATAAGTTGATGGTTCACCAATTTAAATTCAACTAGGGTTTGTCACGCTATCATTTATCAGATAATCCTAATAATTTATCCGTTTCAGTGTTTCCTAACCGTTTTTTTTTATCGGAAACAGTGGCAACAACTTTGAGGGTGAAGTGTTGGATATTCAGCTCTAAGGGTTCTTAATTTCAGTCTCGTGTACTATTATTGAAAAACATACGTAGTTGGTAGAGTAGCTTACAGGTACTGAAATGATGATAAGACCCCTCAAATCTAATATATTTTAAGATAACACTTCTATATTGATCGCAAAGTTATGCAGAGAATATCCAATATGTCGCACTCGAGATTCTCTCAGTCAACATCAGGCTTGCGAAATGTCAAACAGCTGATTTATTGTTTTAAAGAATAGTCATAGGGTTAATAGAGGCTTCCGTGAATTTTTGCGGTATATCTTGGTAGATGTAGAAATGTACCAAATAAATCATAAATCTCGCGGGATGGTTATAATAATCTCATATCAGTTTTTCTATATCTGAAACACATCGAAAGAGATTCAATAATAAATAGCAGCCCGAAATATTTATATAAAGAGAACATTATTCAACGCAGTAAATTTATAAATAACCCCATCGAATGGACTTTGTATTTCCATGTCAAATTAATAAAAATGAGATTTTTAAAGGACCTGATTTTGATAAAGGAATAAATGCAGTTCTTCACTATTTTTAATTTAGATGAATTGGATGATTGAACATAATAAAAACGTGTCCACACATAAAGTGTGACGCTGTTTTTGAATCTCTAACATTTAAGTTCGATCAAAATCAAATGAGTCTTATCCTCTGCTCCGAAGAATAAGTTCGAACAACTTCTAATCGCTTCAAATATTGTGAGGGTTTCACTTTTGAATGCTTCCATGAGTGATGATTTTACTTTCACTATATTAAATAACAGCTGAGAACTTTTTGACAGATCATATTTATTTATGCACATTTGATGCTTTTGTATCAATTTATTGAATAGCCATTGAGACATCCCTTATCTGGGTCTAGTTAAGGTAAAATTTAGCCGTAAATATATTCTTAAATACATCGCAATAACAGAATCATGAGGCTTTCTCTAACTTTTAGTTCTGATTTAAAACTAACGTCATAAAATTAAGGTGTCATCCTAAGAATACTACCAAGACATCTTGGAACCTAATATTAATTTGAGAAGGAAAAATAATAAGGATAGTTGAATGAATTGTAACCGATAAATTAACCCAACAATGGAACCTTAACATTCCTGAAAATAATCGACAAAGTATTGTTTATGAAATCAAATATCGTTCAATTTATCATGACGAATGAAAGAGCATTAAGAAGCTATGATCATAATTATATGGAATTATCAAGCCTATGAAACTATACTAAGAAACATAACTGAGAAAATGTGGATTGCCATTTAATCTTCAAATAACAATTTCCAACCGTATAAAAAATTCCTTTGAGATTTAAAGTACAATTTATGGGCATTATCAAGTATCTGGTAAAGAATTACCAATTGGTTTTTCGCCTTTAATGAATCAACTTAATAAAATATCGCGAAAACTTAGATTCTTGCATTTATTCAATTGACCGATAGCGAAAACGATAAACGAAACATTTTTCTTTTCTAACATATATAAACTTTGTTAGAGATTGATAATATGGTTATCGTTCAGTGCAAGTAAAAAACGGATTAGTCACACTGGTGTATCAAGAAAATTTGTATGAAAATGACTACGTACCGCATGATACAAAAAGTAGGCTCATCAACGATTCGTTAAAAGATAATTTGCATCCTGTCTCGAGCGAGTAGACTAGGTATAGCACTATATAATGTTTAGACAACTCAAATATAGAATTTCCACTCAACGATGTTATAAGATGGCTCTTCTACTAAAATTATCGGTATTATACTGAATTCAGTTAACTCTCAATTGGAAAAGTTATGAATCATCTTGTTCGAATCCAAGCTTCACTAAATATATCACTGAAAATATAAAAAAACGTAACACGGATTTACGTGGCTGACTCTGGGTGCTGAACTTAAAATGTATTGTATTGATTATGTCAATTAAAGGCCATGAATTTGTATCAAATGCACATCAAAAATATTAAGGAAATTGAAATTGTTAGATGAAAAGCCAATCCTGTGAAATAAGAAAATATTGAACTTATTCTTGAACTGTGTTATTGAGCAAAGATAGGATAACGTATGCTTTATTTTTAATAAACCCACCGATATCGAAATAACAGTTCAAACATTACATTTTATCATCAAATATGGTTTTCTGATCAAAATATTCGGGAAATATTAAAATTATAATCTGTAATCTCAAGAACAACTGATCTAATTACACAAAATACGATCCATTGGTTTGTATTTCTGAAGAATTTGAACGAGAATTGATTTTCATTTAACAAGTCATACACTTTGTTCAGTTTACGTGTGATTACAATCCTTCAGGGTCAGCGTGGTTGTAAGAATTTGGAACTTCTCATCGTGATCATATTCAATACAAAAAAATAACAGTTTTTTGATTCGACAAATAATGCCTGGTGTATTGACAAAGTGGAAACATATTGATATATCATTAATATCGAAAGCAGCATCAACACTTTCAAAGTAAATTCGAATCTTAGCATAGAAACATCGTTCGGTCAACGAAAATTAGCCTATTTTTAAGAAACGAGAATTTCATATTTTCAGGTCATAAATAAAATTTAAAAAATTGATGCGATTAATTAAAAAATGTTTCTACGGATGGATGTGATGAGTTAATATTTTCGGGAAAAAATTCTGGTAAGATAGTAGCGCAGTGAACAAAAACAGGTTTAGAAACACTGCTCCTATCCGATCTTTGATGAATGTCTTACCGAGAAGAAATGTATACAATTTTGTATAGTATCACATAAAAACTCTTTTGTTTTCACCCATTCGAAGACAAAATGTTTGGAGAAAATTTATATATTGGTTTCGAGAATATATTCTTTCCACGCACACAGTTGTAATATGACATTCTTTGAAGTGGAAATTTGTTGTAAAATAATCGACAATCATACGAGGCTTCAAACCTACGATATTCAAATCGCTTTTTGGATATAACTCGCCTTATGTAACTGCTGATCGACTTGGTCGTTAAAACTTGATTCTTTGACTTAATTATGTTTGTGATCCTATCACACTGTAAGCAAAAAATACACATTCCAATCATATATTTTTTCATCATTTAGCGAAAAATTGTCATTCGAAGTTTAAAAAATATTTTCATGGGACTAAGAGTCGGATTATTATTCTATTATGCCCCGTAGATATCCTACATACTTCTAAAAATTCATCAATCATTAATGTTTAAATTTTTTCATATAAACCCTTTTTTCAAACTATTATGGCTTATTTGAGCTAGCCGATTTGAGGCATGCGACGAACTTCTTGTTTAACTTAATTTGACATGAGCTTCTGCAAAACTATTTTTCGTTCTGTTACTGACTGATGGTTTGGAATGAGTAAAATCATTTTCATACAAGGAAGCATATAACTGAGCCTCGGTGTATTGTTCGATCAGTTGAAAGTGGAGAAACGATCACCAGATGCAGGATGTATGTAGGTGGAGATAAAATTCACCTGTTTTTTTATCACCTTATCCTTTCTTTTATATCTAGTTTTTTCCACCTAAAATACGGTTCATATGTCGTTAATAGGTAAAAAAGAATTTTGAGATTGTGTCAAACATTTGTTTTACAGAGTTTTCTTGTTCAATGAATATGTAGTATGAATTTTACCTAAATATCACCAATTATTGAATTTGGATGCAGACAGGAATAGCCTAGAGTTGTGACCCCCCGTTAATATGGTCCTTTCGTAAATTAAAATTAGCTTGATTGTAACTAATATAGCTGAATTAGATGGCAAATAACGACTGTGTTCATCAGAAAGCTATCCATAAGCATCATATTGTGTATTTTGTCAAATATTTCATGAATGTTGACAGTTGCTAAAATATGTCAAAATACGCAGAGTTAGCACTCAATTTTAAGATCTTTTAAGCGCATTCTTCACGTCTATTATGAGTTTTACATCAGGTTCAATCCTTATCCTTTTAAAAGTCGGTAACTTTCTTAAGTATCAAGGGAACGAGAGAACTGATGCCTTCCCACTCGATTTCAAATAAAACTTTTGTAAAACATAAAATCAATTGAGACTCATTATTGGGGTAGGAGTTGAAAAACGCAGTTAAAGGACCCAAAAAATATTCTTTACACAATAAAAGATTGGATATAAAGAACAGTGTCTCAAAGCATTATTGATAAAATTACCCAGCGGTTTAATCATTGAATTTTGAAATTGTTTATACATAATTTCGTTAGTTTAGTCACCATAAATCATACTCATTAGACATATAACGAACTTCCAAAAGTCTAGAATTCTTCGAGCAAAACAGTTTACAATCTTAATCCTAAATAAATCACATAATTTACTCTACACCTTTGATATAAATGAGCATTACCACTGGCTAGATTCAAGGGAACCAACCAACATTGTATATTAGACGATTTGGGATAAGCGGTACTTATCTACATATTTAATGTCGACAAAAGTCACCAAAACAGTTTTATGTGGTTGTAGATTTAATCAAAATCTGATTACAAAACCGAGTATTTGTTACTCGACAAGGACCAATAAAAGACACACCTTTATTTAATAGAACGAAGGCTGTTTAAAAGATTCTTACAAACGTCAAACTACGAACCTTTCAGTTGGCTCAGCAGATGATTTGATGTTTAGAACGATTGGATTTAATCTATGACAAATAATAATGAAATCAGCTGTCAAAGTCCATATATTTACTTTCAAAATTTATCATTTTACATTCCTCTCTTGATAACCTGGATATTCGGTACAGCATATTTTGGTTGTGATCAAGAGTTAAATCTATATTATGTCATTCACCAGTCACCTGGACACCGCATCAAATTCAGAGGAGGAGACTAGAGATGAAACAAAATCAATCGATTTAAAAAGTAACAGATTTTGGTGTTTTGGTTGCGTAGTTTGGATCAAGTTACTTGAGACGGGGCATATTTCATGTTTTCTTCCTTAATGCGAGATATTCAGATCTATTTCGTTTTTAATAAGATTTTCATTTTTATTTCGAAGGAATTTTAAATATCCGATTGGATAGCGTTATTTTAATGATAAAATTCGGCCCGACTTCATGCCAAACACGCTATCTTGGAATAATGTAAGAGCTGTTGCCCATAATGTAAATTTCGGTCACCTCTCCCAATTTTGAAATTAGATTAGGAGTATACTTCCTAGTTTTGTTGGTTGAACATTGGGACCAGCAGATTTGTTTTTTATCTAGGCTTTAACTCTCAATATTCAAGTTTCATCATTGGAGGGGGAAAGACTGTGAATTTTCGGGCTTGGTAAATTTAACTACTTTTGTGGCTACTTTTTCTGAATTCTAGAGAAAGCGTTTTGTTCTTTGTATTTAGGAGCTCCATTTGTATAAACTATATTTACGGGAGTTTGTAATCAGAAAAATGTGATATCTTTGAATTCCCATATAATTCAAACAGCCCCTTATTTCCTATGACTTTTCTAAATTTATTTTACCATGCCAAAAAATGTGTGGCAACAAAACGTATCGCTAAATTTAGAGAATTGTCGCTAACATAATATGTCAAAATTTTTCTAACCCATGAAACTGTTTTTTATCGAGTTTAACAGAAATTCTAATTTTAAAACTAAAAACGAAATGAAAAAACGCAATTTAAATTTAAAAAGATAAAATAGACCGGAAAACTCTGTACTTGTTGGCATGACTTACATAAACTTCACCCATCCTTGATGTTATTTACTACTTTTTATAAATATTTTTCATAAAAACATAAAAGAAGAGACGCTCGGAAGTGAACACAAGTTTATTTAATTAATTGCTAAGTTAATTTATTAAATTTTACAAAGTGCATTTTAATATGAAAACCCGAGTATTAAAATGAATTTTTGATATTTTTTCTTGATTTTGGAATCATAAATTGGTCATTGCTGCGTTAGATGAAATTATTTTTAGTAAAATACCAACAAAGATAAACTTGGAATGTGATTAATAATTTTGATGTCATGTTCGTTGAAGGTTATAAATATATAATTCGTCAACATTTAATGATTGTCAAGCTTTTTAGCTTAAGGGAGGACATTCTTTTTTTCTTGGGTTTTGAATTTTTTTCATCGTCATTGTGGCAAAACTGATCAAATAGGGTGGGTGATTTTCACATTTTCAGTATAACTTTATACTCGTGATAATTGAGAAGTTGCTGGTTTGGCATCGCCTTCATTCTGTGCTATATGACCGTCACTTATCATAAATAAATGGAGAATGATAGAAATAAGTTTACATGATTGCACTAATAAACGCTCTCATAAAGGACCTGTTGAATGATGAGATCTTTGAATTTAGAAATAAGAACAGAAAAAGCACAATGATAGATTCACAAGTTTGATTTAGAATAAATTTGATGTGTGATCGATAAGTTTCATTAAATTTGTGCTATTAGAGACTCTGATCCGAATGGGTGGTATGTCAGTTGAAATCCGATAAATACGAGATATGTGGTCTAACCAAGGACTCATGATTCATCTGAATCTTGTAACTTCCAAAAAAGAAAAGAACAAAGGTTCAATGGCTAAATTTTATGATTTTCTAAGATTAATTCACATTGAATTTTTATGAATAATGCAATTCTATTTTTAATTGATTACTTCACGCCAAATTTGATAAGTTATTTCTTCGCAACCATATTACGGCTCGAGTAGGAAGAACTAGAAATATTTGGACAAAGAAAATTCTAATGCAGTCAACCAAAACTTATATCTCAATTTTTCAGGTCCATGTGAATATAGATTGATTGTTTGGAGTAACTGGCCAGTTAAACCTACTCATGAGTAGATATGGGTCATTAAATACATCCAGGAAGTCAAATGTCTTTAATCAGTGTTCAATGAACTGTACAAGTCTTACAAACATTACAAGATTTCCATTCATTAATATAACTATTAATTTTTGAAAATGGAAACCGATTCTAGCTCTAAATGTTGATTAACTCCATAATAAATGCGTCTGTTATCATTAAATTTTACTACTTTGAAAGAAAAGCTAATTGGATCAAATTTGCAAGAGTGCTCTTCTTCACACACGCGTTCCACTCATAACAAATGGATCACATCCTAGGCGTGATTAGCTGAGAACTTCNTACTAAGAAACATAACTGAGAAAATGTGGATTGCCATTTAATCTTCAAATAACAATTTCCAACCGTATAAAAAATTCCTTTGAGATTTAAAGTACAATTTATGGGCATTATCAAGTATCTGGTAAAGAATTACCAATTGGTTTTTCGCCTTTAATGAATCAACTTAATAAAATATCGCGAAAACTTAGATTCTTGCATTTATTCAATTGACCGATAGCGAAAACGATAAACGAAACATTTTTCTTTTCTAACATATATAAACTTTGTTAGAGATTGATAATATGGTTATCGTTCAGTGCAAGTAAAAAACGGATTAGTCACACTGGTGTATCAAGAAAATTTGTATGAAAATGACTACGTACCGCATGATACAAAAAGTAGGCTCATCAACGATTCGTTAAAAGATAATTTGCATCCTGTCTCGAGCGAGTAGACTAGGTATAGCACTATATAATGTTTAGACAACTCAAATATAGAATTTCCACTCAACGATGTTATAAGATGGCTCTTCTACTAAAATTATCGGTATTATACTGAATTCAGTTAACTCTCAATTGGAAAAGTTATGAATCATCTTGTTCGAATCCAAGCTTCACTAAATATATCACTGAAAATATAAAAAAACGTAACACGGATTTACGTGGCTGACTCTGGGTGCTGAACTTAAAATGTATTGTATTGATTATGTCAATTAAAGGCCATGAATTTGTATCAAATGCACATCAAAAATATTAAGGAAATTGAAATTGTTAGATGAAAAGCCAATCCTGTGAAATAAGAAAATATTGAACTTATTCTTGAACTGTGTTATTGAGCAAAGATAGGATAACGTATGCTTTATTTTTAATAAACCCACCGATATCGAAATAACAGTTCAAACATTACATTTTATCATCAAATATGGTTTTCTGATCAAAATATTCGGGAAATATTAAAATTATAATCTGTAATCTCAAGAACAACTGATCTAATTACACAAAATACGATCCATTGGTTTGTATTTCTGAAGAATTTGAACGAGAATTGATTTTCATTTAACAAGTCATACACTTTGTTCAGTTTACGTGTGATTACAATCCTTCAGGGTCAGCGTGGTTGTAACAATTTGGAAATTCTCATCTTGATCATATTAAATCCAAAAGAGAACATCTTTTTCGATTTGACAATTAAGGCATGGTGTATTGTAAAAATGGAAACATCTTTATATTGTTGATTCTCGAAAGCAGCATCAACACTATCAAAATATATTCGAACCTTTGCATAAAAATATCAATCTATCAACGAAAATACGCTTATTTTTACGAACCGTGTATTTCATATTTTCAGGTCATAAATAAAATTTAAAAAATGGATGCAGATTAATTTAAAAATTTTTCTATCGATGGATTTGATAGAGGTAATATTTTCGGGAAAAAATCAGGTAAAATAGTAGCACAGTGAACAAAAGCAGGTCCAGAATCACTGCTCCTATCCGATATTTGAAGCAAGTCTTACCAAGAATAAATGTACAAAAGCTTTGTATTGTATAGCATCAATTTAGTTATTCGTGTTCACTTACACGAAGACAAATTATTCGGAGAAAATTTATATATTGGCCACGAAAATATATTCATATCCACACACACAGTTGTAATATGACATTCCTCGAAGTGGAAATTTGTTGTAAAATAATCGACAATCATACGAGGCGTCAAACCCAAAACAATCACATCGCCTTTTTAACTAAAACTCCCCTAATGCAACTCCTGATCCAAGTGACCGTTTAAACTTGATTCCTTGACGTTACTATGTTCGAGGTGATCATATCTCATTTTGAACCAAAAATCCATATTCCTATCATATATTTTTGCACAATTTAGCGCGAAACTGTCATTCAAAGTTTTAAAAATATTTCCCTCGCACAAGAAGTTTGTTTATCATACTTTTATATCCAGCCAGTTTCCTGGATGATTCATAAAATTTATTCGTGAATTATGCTTAATTACTTCAATAAACACTGACTAAACTAGTAAAAGGTTATTTGAGCTAGCCGATTTGAGGCATGTGACGAACTTTTTGTTAAACTTCATTTAACATAAGCCTCTAGAAAAACTATTATTCGTTATGGTACTAGCTGCTGGTTAGGACTTAGTCAAATCTTTTTAATACAAGGAAACATTTTTATAAACCTTCGTGCATAATTCGATAAGTTTAAGGCCGTAAACGATCGCTTGCTGATGAATAGTTATAGATGAAAATGAATTTTACCTGCTTTTTGTTACCTTATCCTTTTTTTCTATATCTAGTTCTTTCCACCTCAAATAGGGTTCATATATCGTTAATTGGTAAAAATGATTTGTGCGATATTGTCAAACATTTTATAACGAGGTTATTCTTGTAAGATGAATATTGAGCATGAAATTTACCATGATAAAACCCTTTATTTTTGCGAGATGTAGACGAAAATAGTCTAGAACTGTGACTGTACGTTACGAAGGTGATTTCGTAAATTAAAATTAGTTTGTTTATTACAGATATAGCTAAATTATATGGAAAATAACGACGGTGCGGATTAGAAAGCCATTCATAAGGATCATATCGTGTGTTTTATCAAATATTTCAAGAATTTAGACAGTTTCCAAGATATGTCATAATACACACAGGCAGCACTCATTTTTAAGATCTTTTAAGCCCATTCCATCACATCTATTTTGAGTTTTACATTGGGTTGAATCCATATCCTTTAAAAGTTAGTAAGATTCTTAAGTATCAGTTGAATTAGTGAACTAATGCCCTCCAACTCGATTTCAAATAAAACTTTTGTAAAACATAAAATCAAATTAGAGACCCATTATTAGGGGAGGAGTTGAGAAACGCAGTTCGAGGACCCACAAATATTCGGTTAAACAAAAAAAAGTTGATAAATATAAAGAAGAGTCTCAAAACATTATTGATAAAATTACACAGCGTGTTTATCATTGAACTTTGAACTTGTTTATCCATAATTTTGTTACTATATTTTCATTAGATGATAGGCCTTCAAAACCGGAGGTCAAATTTGAAACATAGCTTGATATTCGTCCATAATTTCGTGATATTAGACACCATAAATCATAGCCATTTAACATTTAATGAACCAGTTAAAGCCAAGAATTCTGAGAGAAACAGTTTTAAATCATACAATCCTGAAGTAAATCAAGTAATTTACTCTAAACCTTTGATATAAATGAGCATTATTAATCCTTAGATTCAAGGGAACATACCAACATTGCATATTAGACGCTTCAGGATAAGCGGTACTTATATACCTATTTAATGTGGACAAAAGTCACCAAAACGGTGTTATCGGTTTCTAAATTTAATCAAAATCTGATTACAAAACCGAGTATTCGATACTGGACAAGGATAGATCAAAAACACACCTTATTTAAAAGACGAATGATGTATTAAATATTCTTACAAAGGTCCAACTGACCCCTTCGGTCAGTTCACCAAATGTTTTTTTTCAAACATATGATTTAATCTTGAACAAATAACAATGAAAACAGCTGTCAAAGCCCGCGTATTTACTTTCGAAATTTATCATTATCATTTCTCTCTTGATAACCTGGATATTCGGTGCAGCATATTTTGGTTGTGTTCAAGAGTTTTATCTAAATCATGTCGTTCCCCCATCTCCTAGACACCGTATCAAATTCAGAGGAGACTAGAGATGAAACAAAATCAATCGATTCAAAGAGTCAGAGATTTTGGTGTTTTGGGTACATAGTTTGGATGAAGGTACCTCAGACGATACGTATTTTAAGTTTTCTTCCTTAATGAGAGATCTTCAGATCTATTTCGTTTTTCTCAGTTAGTTTTTTAATAAGATTTTCATTTTAATTTTGAAGGAATTTTAAATATCCAATCGGATGGCGTTTTTTAAATGATAAAATTCAACCCCACTTCATGCCCAACACAATATTAAAGAATAATGTAAGAGCTGTTTCCCGTAGTGTAAATTTTCGGCCACCCCTCCAAATTATGAAATGTTTTTAGGGTATATTTCCATGTTCTGTTGGTTGAATATTGGGACCAGCAGATTTTTTCTATAACTATGCTTAAACTCTCAATATTCAAGTTTATTCACTGGATGATGAAAGAATTTCTGAATTTTAGGGCTTCGAAAATTTAACTACTTTTTATCAAGTCTAGTGAAAGCGTTTTTATCTTTGTATTTAGAAGCTAAATTGGTGTAAACTATATTTACGGGAGTTTGTAATCAGAAAATTCCAATATTTTTATATTTCCATATAATTCAAATGGCCCCCTATTTGAATGACTTTTCTAAATTTATTTTACCATGCCAAAAAATGTGTGTTAACAAAACTTGACGCTAAATTTAAAGAATGATGGCTTACATAATATGTCCAATGTTTCCAACCCATGAAACTGTTTTTTATCTAGTTAAAGAGAAATTCTAATTGTTAAACTAAAAACGGAATGAAAAAACGAAATACGAACTGTAAAAAGACAAAATAGACGGGAAAACTCTATACTTGTTGATATGACTTACATAGACTTCACCCATCCTTGATGTTGTTTACTACTTTTAAAAAAAATTTTCCTCAAAACATTAAACTAGAGACGGTAGGAAGTGAACACAAATTTATTTACTTAATTGCTAGGTTAATTTATTAAATTAAAAAAAGTGCATTTTAATATGAAAACCCCAGTACTCAAATGAATTGTTGATATTTTTTCTTGATTTTGGAACCATAAATTGGTTTTTGCTGAGTTAGATGAAATTGTTTTTGGTAAAATACCAAAAGAGATATACTTGGAATATGAGAAATAATTTTGATGTCATGTTCGTTTAAGGTTATAAATATATAATTCGTAAACATTAAATGATTGTTAAGTATTAAAGCTTATGGGAGGGAAATTTTTTTTATCTCGGGTTTGCAATTTTTGTCATCATAATTGTGGCAAAACTGATGAAATAGGGTGGGGGCTTTTTACATTTTCCTTATAACTTTATACTCCCGATAATGGAGCAGTTTCTTGTTTGGCATTGCCTTCATTCTTGCTATTTGACCGTCAACTATCATATCAAAAAATTGCGAATGATAAGGAAAGTTTACTCGATGACATTAATATATGCCC
>JWZT01005356.1:0-11192 GCA_000827895.1 Thelohanellus kitauei
GCGCATTGATTATGAATACGTTTGTCATATTCAAGCATTCAAATTTAAAGATCAAATTACGGTCGATTGATGTCTGTTTTATTTTATTACATTAAATATTTTCATTTGTGGTCAACTGTAAAAATTATTTGACCAGGTAATGCTTCCAAATATTAGGTTCCTGAAGAAACATTAGATTCAAATTATTTGTATTTTCATATCTGAATATTTGTAGACGAGAAATGATGATATGGCCAAACCTCAGGATTTTACAACTAATCTATAGTTTTGAAGTTAAGAGTCTCAATATTTTTATTGATCCATTTCGAATAATTACAGAGTTTTCAGTTCGATTTCGTACCTTTGTGAAAGCATTAATAAAATGGATAAAATATATTTGATGCTTAAAAATTGACTCATGAAAAAATTTAGAGAATAAATTCATTATTTAAGGATAATCGAATGTTGTCATATTTCCGTGCCAACCATCACAGACATCTTTGGTAATATCTCTCACTCCGTTATTCATAGACATCATAAGTTGCTCTTCATTCATGCAATAAGATCTTTTGTCGAAGTTTTTCCATTTGTTGAACATATTGTCGATGAGATTTAAAAATGGGGATATGGGGGTCGATACTCAATTTGGTGACCTCTCGCATGGACCTCTTGTTTTATCACATCGCATTTATGAAACGCGACGTTATCCATTATGAAAACCCATCGACCTACAGAAATATTTTCAAGGTAATACATCAAATTACCGATATAGTCTTTGATGGTGTCTTTTTTATCGGGATGATGACTAATTTCGAAATATAATACACGGATTTTTGTGATCGAGCAGCCTATGCTGATATTCTTTGACCTCACCTTTTTCATGTTGGAAACTGGGGTCGTTCCATCAAGACTCTGCCCTTTTTTCATTCACATTCAAACATTCAACACAACTTCATGTAAATAAAAAATGTTTCTCGGCGTAAAATTGTTCTTCTATAAATGTAAACATCTCCACGTAGACTTTTCTTCTGAGAATGGTACGCTCATAATTTCTCTTTTCTGGAACAGCTCGAACAGACTTCAGTGAAAAATGTATATCATCCAAACATCTAAAAATAGTTGGTTGACCTAACTGAATGGAAAATTTATCATATATTTTGATCGATAACTTTTGAAAAGAATTTGTGCAATCCTCTTCTAGCAGATTATGGATATATTCTTTGATTTTTGAGGTAATTTTGTATGCGATTCTTCCGCCTCTCTTTATTTTTTCTCTATGCTTACATCTGTGTGAAATTTTTTTAGAATGCTAGATATGGATGATCTAGATAGATAGTCATATTGTGATATAATATGGATTGTGTTTTCAACTTGATGAGCTGCTATAATTCTTGATCTTCTTCCATCATCAATCAGATTGTATTAGTTGCGATGTTTTGCTCCTGCCCTTCAATTAACGATTTCTACAACTAAACTATTTCAAATTCATTACATAGTTGAATTTGTAAATCTTATGCTTGATTTATGCTACTCCATTTAGAAAGTAACGACATTGGACGGAATAAAAATATAATTGAATAGAAAATTTATTAATCCTTAATCAAACGACGAAATTGAAAGGAAAAAAGACGAAGTTGAACGAAAAACCCTGTAACCAAATATAATGCTTTTATTAATAAATGTGAATATCGATTCTATTCCACGTAGAAAGGCTATAAGCCAAATATGATTTGTTATGTTATACTGTTTAGACACCAGTAAAAAAAAGGGGATACAATGAATGTAATATCTAATCATTAATCGGGATTTTTGTTACGCGCTAATTATGGATGATAAAATTGGATTGTAATACTTAAAAAATATGTTCTACGATTATGTACGAAGTTTTTTACTGTAAGTAAATATGTAAAATAATTACTAACCTTAAATGTCATAAGGTTTGAATGCTATTTTCGCAATTTTTTCTTCAAACAAACAGTAAACATTAATTTTGTGACAACTTTCAATTTATGGCCTTTCAAACATACAAAATGGGCATATCAAATCATTTATTAATTCTGTATGACCTTCCTAAAAGGCCCAGAAATGTTTATTGTTCTGAATTAAATATATTTTTCATCATTTAGTATTGTCTCGATGTTATCGATTTAAACTTTTCCCAGATATTTAAGATCATATATTCATATTCTATCTTAATAAAAGCGATACGGTAGTATTTATTCATCTAGCAACAACTCTAAATGCAATTTTAAAACGTTAAACATATCTGATTCAGATAGGGACAATTGTATATCTGATATTGTTTGAATGAAATATATGCAATCTTGATGTCCATAAAATCGGAATGATCCGTTCTTGGAGATGGATGTTAAAAGAATTTAAAAATCTATAATAGTCGCTTTAAATAATACATATTCATTCAGTTGACTTCCCTACCTTAAAACATATAGAAAAGATTTGGTTACATAGTGTAACAAGAATGCATATTTTTGTACAAAATTAAAATTTACTAGAAAACCTATCTGTCTAAAATAGACTATAATAACATATTATGGCCAGTCATGATAGTCTAAACATTTAAATTTCCGAAATCCATAATCAAAATTTTCAAGCGTTATATTAGGTTTCTGAGAAGAAATCAAGCCTCAACTATTATTTATGAACAAAACGAAAGAAAATCATTATACCTGGATGGTCGTATTTTGAGATCTGCAAAATTTTTAAAATGAAACCATGGCTCGCGCTAACATGCTAAAACTAATACAAATTCATGCTGTTTAAATTGATAGCGGGATGCGTGATATTTGTTATATCAGCAAACTTCAAATTTAACAAAAATAGTTGATGTATCAAGCTCTTAAGAGTTAGAATTGCTGATTATCGCCGATGATTTAATAAACTCAGTGTATTAGGATGAGACACACATTAGCTCAGTAGTTATGATATTCTGGGAAATGATGTTATCAAAATATACATATATGTAACGTGATACAATCATAGTTTTGTTAACGAATCCAATAATTTTGGCGAACACACTTGCCTACTTTATGAAACGATGCTGTTATTACTATTATTCAAACAATGTTAAAAAATTATAACGATGATATAAGTAGTAAATTTAATGTAATTTGTGTTAACAATATATCATACAAAACAAATAGATTTTGCGAACTTAAATTCGTGCTTTTTTGGGTGATTTTATATTTTCTTCTTTTTCGTGATAGCGATTCGAATTTTGCTAATTAGAAGTTGTGATTTATTCAGAATTATTTTTAATTCATTGTAGATATATCTAGTGTTTGTCTTAAAAGAATCAGAAAAATCTATTGCTATTTTACAATTTTCTGATTGGCATGTTGAAGAGCTATGAATTTAAAATTATTGAGTGCATAGAACAACCGGTGTACTGCTGTAATATAGATTTGCATAGGTCGATATGCGCTGTTTATTTGTTTCAATATCATTTAAATATAAAGATTTACCATCGCATCAACGAGAAAACCTTTTTCAATGTTCAGATATTTAAGATTCGAATGCATTTATTGACTCCATATTCATCGCAGTTAAGTTGAATTATTCTGATTTCAACGAATTTGACGTAAATTCTTAATTTAAGAATGAATATTTAGTTAAAAACCACTTTACTCAGCAATATCATAACCTTTTGCTTATATATTGTAATATGACTATGCTGTTTGCATTCTTGGATTAATGTCCTTTATTTTAGGATCATGTCATCGACAATAATTTTCAAAATATAATTAATTTGAAAAAATCTGTTCCGAAAACGTTGTAATATTTGTCTCCACACGTATAAAGATGCATTAAGAATTTAAGGTTTGATCGAAAAATACCCTGAGTGACTCGATTTATGGCTAAAATTTCTCAAAATTTTTAAATTTAAAAAAACATGTTAATTGTTCTCTAATATATACGAAATGAAAAAATCGTTTGTTCATGTTTTCACCGATAGAATTTACATATAAAAATTTAGTTGTGGGGTGGCGAAGAGATAACAGGTTTGTCAATTACACATGATATTATAGGCATTTATTTTCATAATTTAATCTCTTAATAATAGGTGGGATATTATCATATTGTTAAGAATACAACAGATGATCTAAATCTATCGTTTTAATGAATTTTATCACTCTAGAAACAAATAAAATGGAAAAGGCAAACTACTTTGTGTAAAAAAATGTGTAAATTGCGATGTAATGGAAGTAATAATAGTGAATGAGTGTTGGTGTCTCGTAAAATAGGAATTTTCAATTCTCGGCTCCAATCGGACGAAAAAGCTTACTGGCTAGTTATTGCTCCGTAAAATAATGGTCTGATATCTTGAGCTTTAACAAATTCATGTAATTCAAATTATTTAAACTTTTGAGAAAAACTTTTAACAGTAAAAACATTTGGAATTTTATCCAACAGTGTCTCCCTTAAGTTAACCATAAATGACTTTGAAATGGTTTTAAAATTATATCAAACAATCAAAATATAAAAAAATATCAGTTAAAATATTTTTGTTAAGCGCCATCTGTCGGAAAACTTTTTAACAGACGGCCTTTTAACTTCGGCGAATTTCGAATAAATTCAGAAAGTTGTTCAAATGCTTCAATGCAATTTCGGCATAAAGCTGAAATTATAGACTATCCACTTACATATGTGAGAAAATGTGATCCATTTACCTTCTCGCTTTCTGACATAAAACTGTTATATGATTCGAATTTACCTTTTCATTCTCGGCCAAGGCATATATGATGTCGCCTTCAAACTCACTGGCATCAAACATCGTCCTAACACACGAATGGTCCATCTCGTGTAGAAGCCTAAGTTCATCAGCTTTTTGATAAAATTCATCCCGTATTTCTGTATCGCCTGCCTCTTTTTCTGTCCTGTATCCATACTCAACGCAAAATTGAATGAATTAATCCTTAAAAACCTAATGAAATTAAAAATCCAATCAGTACCGATTGTAATTTCTCCGGCCCTGATTGTGCTTTATTAAAGATGACGGTTCTAACAGGTCAAATTTTTTTATGCGTTTAGAATCAGCAAAGCTTGTATTAAATTAATTTCATAACTCTACAATTTTTGTGACTGTTCTTCTATGTGTTAATATTATCAATATAGCAAGTATCAGATAGAAAAGAATTCAGAAATAGAAAATTATTTATTTTCAATCAACTGTTTACCTATTACTCTAGATATAAATAAAACAGCATAAAAGCTTTTATATAGATCCATTATTAGTTTATTACATACTTAAATATTTCTGCTAAATTCATTAATTTACGCCATAATATTCACTAAAAAATTGAAATTTGTAAGCCATGTATTATCACTCAACTCAGAGACTGGAAATCCTTTATATATATAAATATCATCTAAAGAAGCAATGTAATAAAACGGCATGGGACAGAACCCTTAGTAAGCCATGTACCTCTGTCTCAAAACGCAGAGGGTATGATTTTCCGACTTCGGGCAAGAATCTATAAATATGTCTGAGTAAAGACCTTTCTCTCGAATGAATTTTACATTCTTAACGACCACATTAATTATGTTTCACACTTTCATGGTTTGGTACAGAGCAATTTTTTATTCACAATTCTTTAGAAATTTCCCAAATCTGACTTCACAGTTGGTTTTTGATGCTTTTGCTTCAAACAATTTGCGACCTTAAAATAGGTGCTTTTCATTTTATGCGCTGCATCTGTCAACAGGCTCACAGCCGGCATCCAACATACACAAAATCAGCTAAGGTTATCCTCCAAACTTTGAAATACATCATTTGCAGTTGTCTTGTCTGCGATTGGAATCAATTCAACAAATTCTTCAATTATGTTGATATTGTTAGAAACGGTACACCCAAAAAATAGAGAACAGACAAAATAGCGATATTATCAAACTGTGAACAGCCGAGTGAATGTATCGACCTCGAAATATGTAATAGATGTACAGGGTTTCCATTCATTATCACACCGGTTCCATCCTTTCTCGCAAAGCTTCTGTTTAATATCGCACATAGTATAATTCAGTTTCGATGTGTATGGAGTATTTTGACGTTCCTAACATTGACTTTCTAGAGAAATTTGCATTCTATTTTTAACAAATCTCGGAAGACCATGTAAACTTTTTTTACAACACCAACATATTTTTGGCAGCCTCCAATTATAGGTCAATCTAAACTAGCCTGCGCAAAATCTAAACGAGATTTTGGTTATTTCTATTTATTTCAGAATACTAATTGGTATATTTTTTAAAACAGTATTTCGTCGGTATAAATTTTGACTACCGGTAGAAATGTGAACACCGTTTTCAATGAACATAAAATTAAATTTTTGGCATAAGTCATAACTTAGGTGGCTATAAACAATACCACGAACTAAACATGTTTGCGCTAACTTGTGCGCTCTTTAATTAAAAGTTACATTAATCTGACGATTAAAGTGTTGATGTTTCTGAACAGTTGTTTAATTTTACGCAAATTTGTTTTATGATAAAAATGAGTTTAGAAAATCGTTCTAGCATTACAGAAAGTGATTTATATTTAAATGGGAAATAAAAGAATTGTAATGGATACCGAAAAGCTCACATCGTGTAAAAATATTAAAGGCGCAGCAGTTATTATTTATATTACATTCCTATAATACTTTCAGTTGGCAAATAAATGCCGTAAATACTACACGCTGAGGACTTTTGAAAATAGAAACTCAAATTTTTTCACGGAAATGAAACTTTTATGATGGCTTTAATCTTCTGAAACATGTGAAAGATCATTTGCAAAGGATTTTCTCAGAATAAGTTAAAATACTCGAAACTTAACTAAACTCTACTTCATTTTAATTATTTTTTTCATTTTTATTAAGAAATACATGAACGGGTAGAAATTTCAAATTTTAAAATATCAACCACTGTTCCGATACATCTAAATTTAAATAATGAAATAAACATAAATTAAAATGGTGTGGAAAAGTTGGGGCAAACCCGTTTCTCGATGTACTGTTTTACGGCCACACAAATTATGACTTGTGACAAAAATTTAATCTAATGTTCAGTGAAAACTGTATCCACATTTCTATCGGTAATCAATGTTTGAACCGCAAAAACACTGTATTCAAAAATATACCCAATTGTATCCTGAAATAAATAGGAATAACCAATACCGTGTTTAGATTTTGCACAGGCATGTTGATATCGGCCTATGATTTTAAGCAGGCAAAAATATGTGGATTTTGCCAAAATGTATATGACGTTACAAGATTTGTAAAAAATACACATTTATATGGAAAGTCAACATTTGGAACGTCAAACTACTGTTAATATATCAAAACTGTATTTTACTGATGTGCGAAATGAAACGAAAGCAATGTGATAATGGATGGAATCAGTGTGATAATGACTGGAAACCCTGTAAATCTAGTACATTTTCCCAGATCGATACAGTCACTCCGATGTTCCCGGTAGTTTAATGTCGCTATTTTGTCGGTGAACCCCGAGATTTTCATCAACAAACCACGCATGTTCGTCTCCTGTTTATAATTTTTTATTACTAATAATGAAAAATAACGTATCGGATTTCATATTTTAAATTAATGGTAAAAACTATACAATGTTTACTCGGGATATATGGGCTGGTTTCTTTGTCTCATTCCTTCAAAAGAAGGCATATATTGACTTATTTTACCATAAATTAAATTATATATGTATAAATTAATTGGCTTTTTGTAAATTAAAAATATATAAGCCCCAAATTTCATTTACAAAACATTTCAAGTAAATGTTCTATTATAGTGTTGATTCAGTTTTAAATGAATATATCAGAAATAAGTGGGCCGTATGAGAAGAAGCCAGTGTATACCGACGTTTTACGAACCCTTTCTGCGCCGTTTCAAATGAAATCTGTACTTATCCAAATGTTTTGGTGAGACGTTGACTTACCTCAAGATGAAGAAGGTAGGAGATGCTCATTTTAATATTAAATATAGGACGATGGATAGTACAGTAATATGGTTCAAAATCTACAAAAATACATTTTAGGTATTTTGTGTGCAATAAATATATTCATAGTATTATTTAACAATCGGAAATTTTTGAATAATTTAGTGATGAGAAGATTAATTTTTGTAGTCATTAATATCGCAATTTACCTATGGACTATAGAAAATTAGATATACGCGATTTAGGATGTCAACGCATTATCTTAATTGGCTAAATATATAAAGGAAATGAAAGCATACACTTGATTTCTTCCTCCATATCTCTTCAACACAAAATATTTGAATATCCGAAAAAATTCACTCGTGTCTACTCGTTATAAGCTCTACATATGATTAACGAGATTTCAACAATATCAGATTAACATTTGAGAATACATAAATTTTTAAGTTGATCTGTCAAAAGTCGACGAGTTTTTAAATTATTCTCAAAAATAAAAAAAAGTGAGAATCCTTCACTGATTCATTCTAAATAATGATCCATTTTCATGGATTTTTTGACATTAGATTAATTAAACACACAGATCGTTAAATCATCCTGATCTCAAACTACAGTCTTAATTAACAGTTCTCTCCTCTTTTAAATAAAACGAGCTTGTTCATTAAAATATGAAAAAGCATCAATTCCTTAAGTAAATAAAAAAAAATGGAATAAATGACAATATTTAGTTGAGACATCCATTCAGGAAGTCGCCATCGTAAAAGAATAATCCTTTTTATTTTGCTACATTCATTTTATTGAATTTAAAAAATACTTATGAAATTGTCAATATATTTTGTGTTAGATTGAATCAAACAAAACTATCTGAATGATTTAACAGATAAATACAGGGTTGTCAGGTTAAATTAGCGTTTGTTCAGTCCAAATCTGACTAGACAAAAGTCAATTTTGGAACACATAAACGCTAACTGTTATGAAAATCTATGTTATAAAACTAATGATCGAAGACAAAATATTAACTCAATGTGCAAAAACCCCGATATCTCAAAAAAGTTCGATATCTACAGATCGTTAAAACAATTTAAGAATATTGATTCATATTTTTTAATAAATCGGGGTGAAAGACTACTTTTCAGGGTTTTAACTGCAAAATTTCATATTCCTTCATATTTTTTAAAAATAGAAATAAGTAAAATTATCAATAATACCACCAAGGTTGTTTTAATGATGAAATTATTTTGTTTATAATTATTTCTTTTCCATTTCTGCATTGTCACAAGTCTATAAAACTATAGGATAAACCAGAAGATTTTATTATTTATCGAAGAATAGCGCATTTTTATGAAGATATCCGAATGTATACATGATTTTGAATTTATTTTTATTTGTAAATGTCTACGATCTAGAAGAGTAACAACGTTTATTTTGTTTTGTTAAATTATTTGTATTTATACGAATATATTCACGAAGAACCACGGAAACAAATTTAATTGTTATTTTTTAAATATTTATTTTCCTTTTATGATATATCAGATTCAAATATTCCAATTACCTTTATTTTCAAAAATGATTTTACTAAAAAATAAAAGATGGTAAAATTCCAAACATATAAAATATTATCGGTATCTATATGATTATTCATGAGATTTGGCATTTGATTTGCAATTTTGATCATTCAAGATTCGGATTATTTTTTTAGATACAGGAATATAAATAATAAATTCATCCGATAAAAAACGAGTGATGTAAATATATTTGAATGAAGTTATATATCGATAATATATCTTCATTTCTCTAAAACCCAAGGAATTATCACATATGAAAGGATTTTATCACATATAACATAGATTGACATTATCGGCTTCATTGATTACTCATAAAGTTACGTAACTGTCCGTATTGAATAGCTTCAGATTCAATTCTAAATTTTTGATATGGTTTTAAAATTTTTCTTATTTATATAAGCTGAAACATGACTTCAAAACGACATAACTATACCTAATTTATTGTTCTATATTCGTTTGTTTTTATAGAGCAGTGTTCATATATAGATAATTATAAGTTTACGACATTATAAAATCATTTTGATATTTTCCTGTTTTCAAATACATTTTTATTTAAATTTCAGCCATAGATCTTGTAGATGAACAATGATTACATTGAAATATTTAATGAACAGGGTAAACGTAGTGGTTAAATATGGTTTCTTACAGTTATTAATATTATGAATATCTATGTATACATGTCTAAATCATTTCGCATATCAAGACATTTCTGAAGTCAGGAACTGTGACGTAGAGAATGACGAGGAATTGTGATGATTTTCATTTCTGAACTATATACTTTAACCATTTTTCTTTAATGTGATTTCGAATAACACTGCGATAAAGTATTACAATCAATTAAATATGTGACGATTTATTCCTTATATATCAGCGATGTCTGAGCTTTATATTGCGCCCGAAACTTAATCCTTTTTTGAAAGATCGGCTCGCAAACGTCTTATTAAATTTTAAGAAGTTGAATCTCATTATAATCTCATTTAATCCATTCTAAAATATACAAACACTCATTTTTAAAATCTTAATAAATTCATAAATTAAATAATATTTAATTATAAATCGATTTCAACAATCGTATTGAATAAAAAAATCCTATCATAACAAAAAATAGATTTTGCTTCCATATCAGGGCCAACGATCTAGTTCCCAATATCATAAGGACAGAGAGGTTACTCTCTTTGAATCTGGAACATTGCATGTTTTGTAAAATTGTCATCGCTGCAAATGACGATTCCATGACATTTCTTAGCAAGACATTTCTTCGCAAGACACGACTTCGCACGAAATTATTTCCGAAGACATTTCTTAGCAGGACTTTTCTTAGCAAGTACATTTCTACGTCATTCATAAATTTACAATTAAATTTACACATTTTCCATATGTCTACACTTTATAAGATATTTTTGTTCCATAACTCATTAACTTTTTATCAATTAAACAGTAGATTTTGATTTTACATATTTCTAAAAAATTCATATATTTAAATTAAATGCAATTCCGACGAGGAAATTTAAAATGTTGGTGCCAGGTTGATATCGTCTTACGAGGTTTTCGATTCGTAAAGTTAGGTCTCTGTAAACTCTTCTTTGAGGAGTATTCGCACCTGCATTCGCTTGTGAAAGTCTATACTCGTTAAGATTTTGCTCTTTTTGAATGGCTTTCAAAAAAACCCAAATATTTGGATGGCTCGATCCCAAAGACTTTGAGAAAGAG
>JWZT01005356.1:17765-36193 GCA_000827895.1 Thelohanellus kitauei
AAAAAACCGACCTGCAGTGCAAGGTTTGTTTCTTGGCACACATTTTATATAAATCAAATATATTTGATATCATCTGAAGATTATCAATTCGCATTTTTCAGTGAGTAGCCTCAGAATCTTATAAATAAAAATACGAATCTTTAATCCATACACAGGGTACTGTCTAACATCTTAAATACATCATCACACCCAATAGTTATCTCATATTTTTAATAATTGAGATTGTTTCTGAAATCATATAATTCTAAAATAAGTAGTAGGAAGTTAAATTGATATATTACAATCTGTATATTTTGCTATCTACGAAAAATATTTTTCATGCTTAGATATTTTTAATTTAAGTTGATGACGCTCATCACATTTATCAGAGGACCCCTCCCCCCTTAATCTTAAAAATGATATCACAAATTTTATAAAGTGCGATTTTGGTGGGGATATTTACTATAAATATTTTAAGGATTCAACAACAATTTTAACCAATTTTTTTTCTTTTAAAGATCCTTCAAAAAAAAATCCTAAATGGTATATTGCTTGATCAACAGGGCTCATATTATTAAAAATGAAAATTTTAAAATACAAATTGAACATTTAAACATCTGCAAATAAACATTGTTATATTTCGTGTCTGTAGATTTTTCAAATATTGCATAAGAATAACAGTTAATTTCCAAAATCATTCGATGATATCAGAAATTTATTTGAGATGCATATGTTGATATAAAAATGAGGTAATTTTGTATACACCGCGAATTCTGAGTGGTTTCCATACTGCTTCTGGGATAAAAATATCTGGTGAAAAGATACGCCGTTATAGCTGTATTGAATTACATAAGAAAGCTTTGATTATCATAAGAAACACCGTATTATCTAAATAGCATTCAAGAGTAGTTTTATGATATGGAACTAAGGGTATGACATCACTGTCTTCGAGATAATAACCTATGTATCATTAGTAATCACCTGTTAAATTTCTATGTTTTATGTTTCCTAAATATTTATAAAAATAAATATTTGTTTTATCAATCGTTTCGAAATGGTTATAAAAATAATTTTTCCCAAAAACTTTAATGATAGCCCTATCTTGGTAGTTCGTATATGCATCAATGATTGTCAAGCGAACTGTTATATCCTACACAAATATACGACTTACTGTCCATTCAGTGGCAGTTATCATTTTTGGAAAATATTCTCTTTTCGTGTTGAATTTCGGACACCATATCCTCCAACTATTGAGTGATAAATTCATCAGAAGTAACGAGAATGAGTTAGGATGATTGTCAAATACTTCAATCCTAAAAATGGTCGAAGAGTAAAGTAGAACAGGTTGAGGATTTCTGAGGAAAAATTTGAGAATCATTTTACGATCTAGAAACTGGAGTTTATATCGAAGTATACCGTGAAAAATATACAACGACAATCAAATCGTCGATGAATTTCAGGCCTCAGTTTCGGTAAGTAATTTTTAACTTTAGTGTCAAAGATTATCTATTTCAAATTTTGATGCACCTCATCTGTATTCAACGGGCTAAACGTCACAAATAAATATGCAACGCTATTGACGTCATTGATTTGCAGTGTTTTGTATTTCAAATGTTTGAAAACAATGAAATGATATGTGGTCATTGGAGACAGATTCTCATGGACACTTAAATCCATTTTCACTTCCTCATATCAAAATGGACTCACGAATGTGTGATGTGTGTATCTTCCGGTAGAAATCGAGAGAGATTTCGGAATTTTACAGGCAATCAAGGAGAGATAATAATTCACAATGATCGTTTCAATGAGCTCTGAACTGTCTGCATCCCGAACAAAAATTGTTGTGTTCAAATAAAGGACCCTTGGATAAGCAAAAATGTCAGAATGAAACCGGAATGTTAGTATATAATTATATTCTATATTCATCTAGATATTACGAGATAGATACGATTCGATAACAGGTGATATTTCGAATGAATTTCATAGAGTCTGGTTGGGTTTGCTTTATTTTTATGGTCTGAATAATTATAAAAATCATCAAAAAAACATTCATGTTGACCGAATTTCTCTGATAATCGTTTTATAAGAATATACGTTTATCTCGGATAATGTTCAATAATTAGGCTATTTATAACAAATTAAGAAATCGATTTATTTATAGGTATATTATTCAATGATTTAGTATAATTATCTCATAATACCAATTTTGAAAGTTATGTCTAACCGCAAAAACATACCGCCTTCTGTGTTGGGTGAATTTCTAATCAGAATAACTGTTTGAATAATCTATTCCAGATAATATTTCAGTTTTTAAATATGTTTTAATCAATATATCCTCAGAGACTCCTTTAATACTCTAAGTATTCTGGGTAGTCAGTCCCAGATGATCAAAAACATATCTCAATATGATTGATCGAGTTGACGATGTTGAGGGAAAGTCTTTCCACCTGAAAACGCTAATATATTGAATTTATAGGAAAGACACAAATGGAAGGTATAAAAGCTATTCTGGCTACTCCATTCGATAGGAACTAAATTAGTTTTTACATAGATGCCTACAGCACCAAATCTTTTCAATTTACAGACGAAGATCGAACTCGTTACAAAACGCAAATTTTTGGAAGCTAGATTTTGTTAAGAATGGCAGAAATGAAAAAAATGAACAATATTCAGTTACTCATAAAAAACCGTAAATAATTGTTTAAATACATTAACTGTGTACATGCGCCATCCTACAATATCATTTAAAATTTTTATTATACTATTTTCCGTGTAAAAGGCAAACTTTCCGATGATAACATATTAAGGTTCCAATATTGCATTTATTATCAAATGTAAATTTAGATATAAAGATTCCATCTTTAAGGCTCATGCGAATATGTACACATATTCAACAGTCGGGTGTGGGCAGTCGTTTACTCACATTTTATGTAGTCTGACAACAAGAATCTTTCTTAAATTTATCATTTACTGATTATAATCAATTCATCGACGGAATCTTTGAATATCATCTCAGACAGTCGGCCTTTTTGCACATTAAATAATTTATAAAGTGGGAATCAATATAATAAATCGATATAGTCTTTCCTAATAATTTTACTTTGTAGTACAAAATTCTGAGAGATTTCACAAGCCCATTTTGGATTAAACTATTTTTTAAGGCTTATATGTCCAAAAATTTTACGCTAAAACCGCTTGAATACTACTGACATAAGTCTTTTACTGTCTGAAAAACTCCTCCTTTATCTCACATCACATTAACGTCAATATGAACTCATTACCTTTTCCTTACCCGGATATATTTTTACCGATTATAGATTTTGAATAATCAAAAATACGGAAAGAAAGTATTTAATAAAGCGGTTATTCATAAAAACATACCGATATTCATAATCAGTTTAAACATTTATTTTATGATTTTTAAATGGGTTTTCCATATTACAATGCTGTGCGCTTCGAATGTTGACGTTTCCAAACGAGTGTTAATTTTCAAATCAAATGTGGGGCTCGATATTCACCATTAAAAGTACTCTCATATAAATTTAAAACCCAAATCATGCATAATGGGTGTCTCGAGATATATGTGATACTCTTACTGCACAAGCGCGAACTTTTACATAATGTTAAACTTTCCTACTATATAGAAAGACATTTGGCGTCAAAATAATTAAATTTCAAAACCCATTAGGGCTTCAACTTTTATCGATAAAAATACTCTTATGTAAACTCCGAATACAAATCACATTTTGTGGTCTTCGATTACATATATTTCACTTAAAATCGCACAATGGTCATTCACGGTTACTCAAAAGAACATCTCCGTTATTAATAACTACAATAAAATAATGCCATTACTGGGTTTGATATTCGATATCGTCACCCACAATTGCCCATAAATATAAATGGTATTTTAAGATTCAAAAGAATATTGTCAGTACCGTATGATTTTGCGAATAATTAAAAAATGTTTGTATGGGTGGCGATATTGAAGCTAATAGATGACGATGACGAACGGTAAACCCAGACATCTAATGAATCATTTCTAGTTATAAATCATGGATGTGTGTTCTTTTGAGTAAGAATAAATGTAAATTGTGCGATTGAGGGTGAAACCTCTGTAATATAGGACAACCAAAATCTGCTTTTGGTTCGCAAGTTACATTAGAGTGTTTTCGTAGACAAATATTGGAGTACTAATGTGCCATGAAGTATATTTTTTTTGGCTCAGAAATTCTGCCGCTATATATTCAAAATATTTAAATTTATGTAAACGTTCTCGGTGGTGCAATTAGACGGTTACATTTATATCTCGAAACCCACATTATGTGTGATTTTTTTGTGAATTTGCATTGGAGTACTTTTAGTGGTCCAGGCCGTGCTACATATTTGACTGGAAAAGTGATCATTTAAATAGTCAAAGCACTGTTAAAAAGTATCTAATAAATTGCTCGTGAAAAATATTGATGAGTGGTGACAAAAGATATACTCTAACTATTTTATATTTTGAATTTTATTTAAATGTTCATCAACACAATTTAAATACATATTACGTAATAAACCCGCCTTTTTATTCTAAATTTTACCGACGCATTTTGAACGACGAATGTGATTGAATGTCATTAAAGATGTATAAAATTTCGTCTTTTAAATATACACTCCAACATATGTTTATCACAGAAATTTTCTTTTAAAGAGAAATAAAACTTTACGGACAGTGCGTGGTTCACATGAAACATTTTTCAATATATGGCACTTCTCCGAGGTTAATATTGTGATAAATTATTAAGAACCCATTGTATGATTTTTTTGGAATCCGTAAATATAAGTTGTCACATGGTTAAAGTAGATGATGTAATAGTTTGTTTTAAAATAATTAAAAGAATTTTTAATGAAAGAGTTTGTTTATGCCGATATTGATGCTTAGACTTTTCGAGAATAATTATCAGTTGGACTACCATCAGCTTAATTATATTAAGGAATGTCGGGTTGAGAAATAAGTGTTGTAAAGTGTGACGGCATGACGTTAATAAATGATTGATGTTTTTTCTGATGATACGGGGAGAGACTAACTATTTATCTAAGCTAAGGTTTTAATCACAAACTAACCTAAACCAACTTTTCAATATTCATGGGATGGCCATTCCCTACGAAGCAGCCTCATCGAGAGCTTCACAATCGGAGCTTCGAGCGTTAAAGGTCAGCTAAGTCTCGAAAGCCAGACTAAACCACAACCACGGCTACGGATCTTGAATCACTGCTTTTGATTCAGGGTACTTCGACACCCTCTTTGATTCGTCAGAAGCGTTTGGGTGCACGCATTGGTTTTTACTACCCTTAAGACATATGTCATCGGCTGCGGTATAGCCACGAGTTTTGACCTGAGACTGAAGCAGCTCTGACTCAAGGGCTGTCTTTGTTGGCAGTTCAGCACTGTCCTAACTCATGCAGAAATGAGAAACCGAAATCGGGATTCGGCTCATTCAACTGACAGAGTATAAATCTTCCTCAAGAGCTACAGAATCGCCCGCATCGGAGTTACATTCAGCTAAAAACCTAGAGAAACTCCGGATGCTCTATGGTCCTGAAGATAGACTCTTGAATTGACAGACTAAAGTTACGGCGATTAAAACGAAAACTACCATGGATCGAGCTACGACCAGCGACGAGAAAGTTTCTACAAAAATAAAATGCTGTGATTTTGCCCCAAAAGAGTTAACGCATAAAGTGTTTAGCCGAGACCGTCTTTCGTGCTTCCAAAACTGAGAAAGTATAAAACTTACTCAGAAGCTCAAGGCACGGCAGAATAAAAAAAACCGCAACATAGTAGCCCCAGAAGGTAAATGGGATTGAGTTAGACCATCAAATGGACGGGTTCGAGGTAAGGCGATCGAATCGCAAGGTATCCTGGATCGAGCCACGACCAGAAAGGAGCAAAATTCTACAAAAAAAAACATTTTCAACTACAACGACAACCCCAAATAGCATAGGGAGAAAGCGAGCACGAGCAAAGTAGATTATTAGACATCTCAAGAAGAGTACCACTAACTTTCTGCAGGGAGTTCAAAGTGACCACTCGTTAGCGCCATGAGAGGGAACGAATTCATTCCCTCTTTCTCAAGAGATTCTTCGATCTCTAGAGAAGGCGCATTGAACGAGGAGACAAAAAGCGTCTCACACCTAAGGGCGTTAAGGGCATATGTATGTCCTATTCGGGCATTCTACCAGACATAGATTGACAACAAGCCAGTTCAGGATTAATGGTTATTGCCAAGGCCATTTACCTAATCTTTGCAAATGCATGCCACTTTTGTTCTGATGATAAATGTATACGTTGTAAATGATGAACACTTTATTTACGATTATTTTAGATAAAAGAGCCATACAAAGGTTACATATTCAATATAACTCTTCACTGTTAGTTATTTTTCAGTTCTTGGTATAAACTAACAAGCATTTTTTTGCTACAAAACAATCTGAAACTATAGGGTCCTATTCAGAACATAGTTTTACGAGAGTTCATATATTGTGTAGACTTACCCGATACATATCGAATATGTAAATTGCAGGAACTGGTTAGTAACAATATGTTTTTTTGTTATCATGAACGTTTCGAAAAAAATAAGATAGATTTTTCTGATATTTGTTTTCTAGAGCATTAAATATCCTGAAACGTATTTTTCTTGACATCAATGTATTCTCGCAAATCTAACAATAACCATATTATCAAAACTAGTCCTTTAACTAATTAGAAACATTAAAACTTTCGTTTTATGCATTTTTGTCGGTCTCAATGAGGGTTAATCCAGTCCAAAATTATTCGGCTGTTTTTTTTGCGGCGGTAACCAGTCAAATTGGGTTGACGATTAACTAAATCTAACAAGTGATTAAGTTAATAAGACTAAACAAAACCAGATTTAACTGGAAAATCCCATAAAAACAGCCGAACTAAATTGGACTTGACAGACGACAACTGGGCCCATAAATCATGCAGCTCCATGATATTGTTCAAAATTTGAAAAATTCTAATCCGTAATAATAATTGTATAAAAATCTGTCTATTATATTCGTAGATGTATTTTCAATATCTATTAATATCTGTCGAAGATTCCCAATAGCTTCACAATTATTCACTAACGTAAATATGATTTAGATGTAAAAACATAGAATGGCATAAACTAAATCACAAACCATCTCCAATTTACGTATTTGATATTTGAAATATTTTCAAATATAGTATCTCAAGCTATTTACTCATATTTACGAATTACAGGTTTAATTATACCCATCTCTCGACAAATGTAATCTAACAATGTAATTTGGTATTCCAGGCACCCTTTACGAAGGATCTCTTAGGCATTAAAAATATGTAATGAAATTACAAAATATAGAATTCAAATAACAATTAACACAAACCACGCATACAATTCTATTTTTTTACCATATTCTATTTTCTTAAAAACTCTAAAAGTATTTAAAACATCTAGCACTAACCATTCGAAATAAATGAAAACCAAACTTTTTATAATGTTTTTAATCACTCTAATTGAACTATTCTTCATTACATTTTAATTGAAAATATTCATAATTGCAGGACAAAAGTCTGCGCTCTAAATTAACTTACGTCCAGAATCCTTAAGTCAGGTAATTTAATTGATTGTATTCACCACCCAAAATAATTGAAAATATAAGATAAAATTTACCACAAAATTTAATGGCATAATCTCTCCAGAAAAAACACATTAAGATCGTGACAATTGCATGTCGAACTCTCAGATATAAACATCATAATGATCAACGATTTATTTGATACTTTATAAAAAAGAAAGGATTTGTTTTTCGAATAAATATCATCTCAAAGGGTTTCGAATAACATTCATGAACTTCGTATGCTAAATCTGATCATATTTTTGATTTGTTTTTAAGAAATACCATATCCTATGTTATATTTAGAACATTTTCTGCTATAAATGGCCGAGTTTCTGATTATGACATTCAAATGTACCGATATGGAATTTATTATCTAATTGATATTTATATATATTACTCCATTTAAGGGTTGTCAGAATATTCATTCAGATTAAAGATGGAATATGTGATGTTATTTATTGAGCTTTGATTTTGCGTAAAAGTAAAGAATATTTATAAAATTTATTTTTTATAATAAATTGAAAGTCCGAAACATTGAATGTCATCGTCGGAAAGATGGCCGTTTTGGACAGAAAATGGTTTATTTGNTCTGAATTTGTGTTAAGCTTTAATAATCATGCTATGATTTCTGTGAATGAAAATAGATTAAATTAATATTTTGTCTCCGATATGTGATTTCGGAAATCACTGTAAATAAAGGTTAAATCTATAAATAAAAATTATAAATCGTCGCCATTTAAAATGTAAAACTTATGTAAATTCGCAATATTTAATCAGAAAATTTTCATAGGTTTTAGAACCAAATTAGCAATGATCCAGTCCGATTCTTGCTACTGTTTTCAGTCCTTTTTGGCTGACAGTAAATCAAATTTCACTTAAAAACCGCTTCAAATAACACTTCATCGAATCGGACGAGGAAAGCTCTTATTCGGACCGAAAACCTAGTATTTAATAAATACCAAACATTGATGATGATATTATTGGCGCAAATATGTGAGTGACGTTACAGAAACGGTTGACACGATGGTATGTGTTCATCGTTTTTATTCATGATTAAAACATTTGATATTTATAACAGAATCAGGTGATTATATACCATGAGGACTATATATGAATTCTTAAATTTCATCTATTTTTGGTCTGGGTCAAAATTTATTAGCAATTGATGATGTGATGGTAAAATCACACGTTTTTCTCAAGCGTGGTAGTCAGAACCCTAATCAATGATTATTAAAATCTCTCTGCCAATGGAGATGTGTAGATTAACTATTAATGAAGATTGAAGTATATTAAAGGTCAAAGGCAATAATTCTGACAATTGAAAAAGATGGTATTTTCTCTAGTGAAACAGAGTGAAAGTCGAAAATCGTATAATTACTGTAAAATAGAGTAAAAAACACAAATCATCATCGAGGTACTATTGATATCAAAATTTTCGGTGGAGAAACGAATATCTTTTCGGGGTTCGTATATTAATACTGTAGGAATCATGGAACCTGTATTCAATGTTTCATCAAAAACTGTAGACAAAAGTCGAAAAATAAAACTCTGCAGTATATTCCAAAAGAATCTTGTGCTTTGCGCCTGATTCAATTGTAGAAAATTGTTCAATCAGAATTAATGATATTATGAGAAAATCATAAATAATTTTAAGTGTTTCTAAAATCTCCAATGATAAGTCACACTAAACCGTCGAAAAAAATCATCGATAAATTTGTAATTTAAGCAATGATAAATATATGAGAACTGTCTGACGCCACAATAACAATTGGTCCAATAGATTTTAACGTATTGTTTATTATGAATTATCACGTTAGCTGTTTCGATCATAAAAAAATATGAGATATATAAGTAGGGTCGATAAATTCAGACCAAGTTATTAGAACATTGAAATTCAAGGCGATGGCATTTATGGAAGACCCTCTAAATGCTTAGATCATGTAATGTATGATATGATTTATCAACCCACATAATGTATCATCTAAATAACAGAAAATAAAATTCTTATGGGGTATATCCGATCGTCCGCATATTTAATAGAATTGTTTAAATGTCGTGTACGGAAGAAAAAGTGATACAACGATGACGTCTTAAAGAACACTTCTAAGAGAGTTTTGGATGGAGACTTATCAAAAGGTGTCGGTAAATATACAGGGTTTTCAGCCATCATCGCGCAGATTCCATTTCATTTCGAGCAAATCCTCAATTTCATTTATGTCCATAAAATTCAATTTAGTGATATTTAATTATTGATTGAAACGAGAAGTATTATTTTCAGTATTAATTAAGAGGTATTAAACAATTTATGTTGCTAGTTTTATAGTTACATCTGCGGAGAAAAATCTAATAATAACATTATTTTCAAGTGGGGATTACTACATGTAAATCTGTAACATTTCATCATTTATGAGGCATACGTTTTATCGAAACAAAGTATATTCGTGGTACCGTGGCGGTGAATGGGAAGAAAAAAAACTGGTGGGATTACGACAGCAATAAATTGATCATATAAACTAGTTACGGTTCATATTTGCGTTGGATATTTTTACAACGTGGAAAGCAGCGCAAACGTCTGCATCAATAAATATCAGCCGGAATATTGATTTTAATTCTAAAATCTTATTCATGTTTAAATTATTTATTAAATATCTTAACAAGGAATTTATTTGATGAGAGATTCAATAGGGGATTTGCGCGATTTAAAATGGAATTTTCGCGATAATGGATGGAAACCTTGTATTTAAAATAGATTTTATAACATTGATGTAAGGTCATCCTAAAACATACTTAACGTTAAGATCATCTACGTTAGATCAGACGATACCTAAAAATAACAACGAGTAATGGTTAAGGATATCACTTATATGAATAATTTTTGGAAAAAAATGTGTAAAAATATTTTGAAAATGACAAAATTTACCATCGAGGGCTATCATTCTCGAGAAATGACCATTATGGTACCAGTTGAAGGTACCATAAAGCAGTGTCATATTGGGTTTATTATCACTGTGAAGTACGATGACCAAACATGGAAATATCGCAGTCAGTATCAACACAGCACACGATATAAACCCTTGAACCACGAAAATAATGAAAAGCTTCATCCATAGCGTCTTGTCCATAGATTAAAGAACTTTTCCCGATAATCGCAAGTTTTCGGCCACTTTCGTTATTCTACGAATATGTATTTTTAATGGATATATTTAGACATAGACAATTTAATTTTTTTCTGCAACCAGGTTTATGAAAAGTACTTAAATTTGTTTGCTGTTTGATCACGTCATGATCCTTTAATTATCAATCGATAACTTATTTATGGCTTCAGAAATTATTTTACAAAAAAGCGGTCATTGGATAGATTTTTTTGCCATAAATTGAAAAAAATATACTAAAAAGGGTGTCCGTATTACGCAATGTAAACTTATTTTACGATGATTTGTGGTTCATTAATAATATTTTATCTAAATAAAATTTATAAAAATGTATAAAACAGGGATTATTTGACATATTAAAGATTCTCAACTTTTTTAATGATATCAAAACCTAAGAAAACAGACAATTCAAGGACTTTTTATCATTAATATATTTTCTTCATGTGCTGAGATAATACAGCCTAAAAAACAAAATTCATCATTCAGAGGCATTACAGATTTTTTCTAACTACTATGTCATACAGTAACAATATATTCATTATAAGGCTGACATAATTCATCTAGTAGTGATTCATTCATGATTTAAATCACATCCTCTCATCTTAAATGCATAAATGTTACTCACAAAGAGTTTATATGACGCATTATTGAGTAATCGATATGATCCCTTTTTAATAATCAGATTAATGATCCACTAAACGGTTCTTGGTTATATTAATTAATTTCTTATTTTTTATTAAGAATAAAAATTACGTGTTCGCATGCGCGGCAACCAATGGAGGCTAATAGGATAATTGTTAAATGACTTATTAATATCCCGCATGCTACAGTTACATTCATCATTAAAACTACTTACTTTAAAGAGCGATTAAACCGACAATTTAAGTCGTTATGCACGTACTAGGGGCGACCATGAAATGTCCTGGCGTTGAATTTCATATTTCAGATGATTTCTGTCTGTGTCTTTAACTGTTCTCTGAAGATAAGTTCGAGGTTATTCGGTTGAGTGTTTTTGAGGATTACGGAATAGTTCACCCAAATGTTAAAAATCAATCACTTTTCAATTGTTTTTCGATGCATTAAAAATTTGAAGAAACATTCAGATATATGACCGTTATATCAAATAATTCACTCAAACCCTTCTTAACAGAGTCATACGATTTGCAGGGGTAGACTAAAATTTGACACAACTATTATGCGCGTGAGCTAGGCGGATTAAAATTGTCATATTTTTGATTGAACATACCTTACAATGTGTAATTCTTTCAACAAGTAGCATATGAATGACTTGAAACATCCATAAAACAAAAATAGATTCATGTGGACAATAAATCAAATTATTTTTATTGATATTGTATCATAAAGTTATATCGAATTTGATGTCTTATTCATTTGATGATATTAATGATAGTTTGCGCCTTATCTTTTTACAGAAGTATGTTAATTTTAATGATTATAGCATATAGGAATATGCGGATCATATATTAACACTAATTTTAATTTTTTTGTACAGCTTTGTATTCGGCAATTCGAGAATGTATATTATCGAAGGAACATTCTGGTATTTTACCATGACTTTCTCGTCAAATTTTTTCATCTAAAAGTTTTTTTAATAATTTATATCGGTTTTTATACTGCAATCAATTACTCCTATTCTGACAACCACACTTTCGAAAGAATATTTCACGCAGCCCAGTAACCCTCTACATTATTTGTATGGGCATGGCTTAACGGTCGCTGTATGTTTCAAAAAATAATACTAAAAAAACATAGAGTGGTCGACAGTTTCATGAACATATGAGTATCGACTGACAGTGTTTCTAAACCCAGATTATCAACAAAATAAAACCATTATATGAGTCAATTTTACAGGTGTGAATTATCGATACTCCCGAAACATGTCGAAAATAATTCAATATATGCCTAAATAATTATTATTTCTTTGAGATGGTCTACTTTTCTATTCAGAACGCAGATTACAGTATCAATCTTAAATTAAATCAAGAAAATTACTTTTAATGTGGACTCGTACATACCAATCACCCGATGTTAAGATTTCAGGAAATCATGGCCTCAAGTTATATAGTTAAATTCAAACCTCTGTTATACATGGCTTGCGAAATGACTGATTCTTAAATTTGAATTATTAGAAGCGGACGACCCAACGTTAGGTTTAGAGTTAATGACTTCTATGAACAAATATTATAATAATCCTAAAGTAAACAGTTCTAGAAGATTTAGTCATCTTGCAAAAGTCATCGGCGATATTGACACAAATGACGCTACCTAAATTTGATTGTGGGCCCTCATACGAACGACCAACAGAAATCTCACAATAGGTATTTAAGAGTCCTCTAAGAGTCAGCATAATAATTATTGACTCACCTCTACAGACCTGATTTATTTCATAGTATCACACATTAAAAACAAAATTGATCTAAAAATAAAGTTATAGTTTATTAAATAAGCTAAAAATTCATACCTTATCGAAATATCATTCCTTTGATGTTGTTTCATTTTTCGGGAACATTTATTGCAGAACATACATTCAGACAGAATTCTATAATGCTGTAACAATCCAATATAATTTATGTCTTCAGAAACAATTTGAGTCAATATATCGAATTCCATAATTACGCCGCCAGTTTTGAGCGAGCACATAAAATTTACGTCAAGTAAAATCAACATGTGAAAATAAATGATTTTTTATTGGAATAAATATAATCATAATAGTTTTCAAATAACATTAAAATATTTTTTATGACATATCATTATATTTGTATAATGATTAACGCACAAGCATAGCCCTCGTTGTGATTATTTTGTGAAAATTCACATGATTTTAATTAGGATCAAATCGTATTTAGGAAACGGCAATATGATCAAAAATATGATTTAGAGATTTGTTATTCTTTACGAATTAAATCTTCATGACAAATTAAGGCATGCGCGTAGAGATGATATTAGACAATTGATTTATCATTGACGGTGGCATATTTCAAAGTCATTGGCGTTTCAATGTATTCATAACTTTTTTGAAAGCTGACACGAAAAAAAACCATACCATCCCATATATTCTGACATTCAAATTTTCATCTTATCATGTGAAAAAGATCTCATTTATGAGCATGCCTCTTTCGAGAACATTTCGTATTGCGTATGTTGATATTAGAAATATTTTAAATTTATAACAATTCATAATTTATTTAAATACAGAAAATAAAGATGACGAAATTTCAAGACATTCGTTAAATGATAATGAATTATATCGGAACAAATCAGATGAAAGTAACAGAGGTGCCAAAATGTTCCCTTCTATGTCAAGAGAACTTTCCCAAAAGATCCACTTATAATAAAGGACCACTTGTGAAATATCAGAAACAAAACGGAAGGAACCATATGAATTAAAGTAGTTAAAATTATTTATGATCGAATCGGTCAAGCTACTAAGAGAAAATTCATTCAAAACTGTCATGGAAATATAAATTTTGCTGTTTTAAACATTTTATTCACAATAAATGAGAAAACAAGACCGCCGGCTGTGTTAAAATAGTCAAAACATCGCTGAATCGGATATAAAAATTTGAATCTCTACATTTCATTCAGTTGATTCGAATTGGTTGCCCAAGAAGAACCCCAGAAAACTGCACCGATCTGATCATAAAATCCACAGGAATCGTAATAGTCTCATTAGGGATGGAATAAATTAATAATACCATCAATAAATTATATTTGTTATGAAAATTTTATTTTTATTTATTTTAGATAACCTGAGACCACCATAAATATTTATTCAGAATGTCATGCGTGAACCCATGAACTTCCGCGTATCTTTAGACAAAAAATTTGATGTCAAAGATTTATAAACTGACTACAACCAAACAAATAATCTCTGATTGAACCTTGATTCAATTCTATTGACCTGAATCCATATAGAGACTAACTAAGGTAATTTTGTTATTTTTCAACATAATTTAATTAAAATAAACTCAAAATTATTGGCTTGATATTTGTTAAGTCTAATCACAATTTGTTTTCTTCATCGTCATATTGCTGAATTAATATCAATGTTCCTAGAACGACATAAATGATCGTGATGGGCCACTGGTACATAGGTAGAAGATAAACATTTCGTGGGTTTATATGCACTTCTAAATCACCATTGTGAGATCCATTTGGCTGAAGATTGTCTGAAGTAAATAAAATGAAATACTTGAAAATTCTAAGGGAACACCTGAAACTATATATGCTAGGAATGCAAGAAAGGTCGCTAGATTACTTTGAACGTTACCAGATTGAATCACTAATATGCCAGAAAATTTCATTAATCGCTTTTTAAAATATCCGAAAACTGCGATAAATGAACCTAGAATCGACATGATTATTGATATTACGTGCATGAATTGTATGAACCTGAAGTACCCTAAAATAGTTAGTAATCATTTCAAATGTGATGTCAAAATATGCTGCTTTTCATTTTGCAGATTTTATTAAATAAAGTAGAGACCTGAAGAAACCAAAAGTTGTATGAATCAAAAGATCGATGATTATTAAGATGAATTGGCATTTATTTATTCGATTTTAAATTATTATAGCATTTAAAACAACTGATTATTAATTTTCTAGATGTTCGCATACATATGATTCGAATCATTGATTGAACACTGGAAAAATTTATTCCTAAATTTGAGTCCACCAGGGAATTTACAAAAAGTGTTTTAATATTATAACCACCACAATTGGCATGTCTTAATTTTTTTAAATTTTTTTTAATCATAAAATGATTTCTGTGAATGAAATGAGTGTAATTTAATCTTTTTTCTACGTTATGTGATTTCGGAAATCATAATAAATCAATGATTTATTTGTAAATAAAAATTTTTTATCATCTTCAGCATTTAAAATTAAAACCTATGTATACTCGCAAAATTAACTCAGCAAATATTAAATAATGAGAGGTCTAAATTAGCATATGTTCAGTTATTTTCCTGCAGATGCCTCCAACCTTATTTGGCAGATGTAAAATAAAATTTAACAAAAAAACTGCCGCGTAAAACCCTTGCTTAAAATTGGACAGGACAAGCGCTATTTTGCACTGAAACCAATGTATCAAACAAATATCAACTATTGGTCATTATATTATTAGAAAAAATATGCCAGTGATGCAACTGGAAACGGTTGTACGTGATCTTATGATTTCATTTATTCTATTTTTTAATATAACAGTTGAGATTTTTATACAAAATTAGGTTAATCGTACAACATGTGGACTATATATCAGTTCTGAAATTTTTTCCATTTTTGTATGGGTCAAAATGATGTTTTTTTTTTGATGATGTGATGCTAAAATCAAAAGTTTTGTTGAAGCGTGGTATTCAGAACCTGAATCAATGACTATCAAAATTCGATGAGTCTGCCCAAGATGATGCGTGGATCAAATATTAATGAAGATTAAAATTAATAAAAGGTTAACGTTCATACTTCTGACAATTAAAAAAGATGCTATTTTCGCAATCAAAGCAGAGTAAAAGTCAAAAAATCTTACAATTTTCAGTACACATGAAGAACAAAAACACAAATCATTATCGAGGTACTATTGATATCAAAATTTATAGTGGAGAAACGAATTTCTATTTAGGCTTATTAGATTAATAGTGTAGGAATCATTGAACCTTATTTCTATGTTGTATTGAAAATAGTAGACAAAAGCCAAAAATTACAAATGTGCAGCATAGTCCATAAGAATCGTGAGCTTGCGCATGACTCAATTATGGAAATTTCTTCCATCGGAATAAATGATATTATGAGGAAATCATCAATAATTTAAATAAAATGTTTAGAAATCGCATATAATAAGTCACAAACAACAGCTTACACTAAATTATCGTTAAATATGCTATTTGAGCGATTCTAAATGTATTTAAAAAAGGTCAAATGCCGAAAAAATATTATTCCAATAGATATTTATGTATTATTGATAATCAATTATCATTTTAATTGTTTCGATCATAAAAGAGTTATGAGATATATAAGAAGGTCGATAAATTGAGACCATGTAATGAAACATTATAATTCAAGGCGTTGGCATCCTTTTGAAGACCCTTTAAATAAGGCTTAATTCATAAACTTTCGATATTATTCATTAAGTTACATTACCTTACATCAAATAAACACAAAATAAAATCATTAAGGCGTCTATATGATAGTCCGCATATTTATAAAATTGTTTAAATGTCATCTACGGAAGTGCACGTTACAATCCGTTGGCGTCTTGAAGAACCTTTCAAACAGAGTTATGGATTGAGACTTTTCAAACGTTTTCTCGAAAATATATTGTATATAAACTTGATAAAACTGATTTTACGTCGTCCCAAAAAATCATAAATTAACGATCATCAACTTTAGATCAGATGATACCAAAAAATAACAACGATTTATGTTTTTTAGATACCACTTACATAAAGATATTTGGCTAAAATGTATTAAAATATGATAGATAATGATAAAATTTACCATCAAGGGTTATATATCTGAAGAAATGACCATCATGGTACCAGTTGAATGTGCCATAAAGCACTGTCATATTTGGTTTATTATCACTGTGAAGTACGATGACCAGACATGGAAATACCGCTGCCAGTATCAGCACAGCACACGATATAAACGCTAGAACCACGAAAATTATGAAAAGCTTCATCCATAGAGTCTTGTCCATATATTTAATGATCTTTCACAACCAGTCGGAAGTTTTCGACAACTTTCGTTAACCAACCGACGTATTTTTAATTTAAATCGATATATTTTAAACCTCCTTAATTGAATTTGGTTTTCTGCAACGAAGTTAGAGTAAAGTAGTCATGTTTTTTGTTGTTAGATAACGTTATGATCCTTGAATTATCAATAAAAAAATAACTTATTTATGGCTTACAAAATTATCTATCAAAAACGAGGCCATGGGATAGATTTTTTGCCATAAATTGCTTACAAACTGCTAGAATTATACTAAAAAGGGCGTGGATATTACATAATGTTAATATAATATACGATGATTTGAGGTAGATTAATATGATTTAATCTACATATTTTTGTATAAAATGTATATAACAAAGATTATTTGGCATATCAGAAATACTCACCTATTTTTATGATATCAAAAACTAAACAAATCCACACTTACATGACTTTAAATCTTTAATATACAGCCGATTCCGCTTAATTGGGACGCATCGGGACTTGGGCATTTTGTCCCAATTAAGCGAAGTTCACTTTTTTTTAATTCATTTATTTGGTTTTGGCAACTAAGTCCATTAACAAATAATAAACACATAAAATTAAACAATTCATATATTTTTCAATAATTTTATTTTATCAACTCTTTGAAACTGTGAATTACATAAAGGTAATATAAATTATCATACAAATTACAAATACTTATGTAATATAATAATTTAAGAAAAAAATGGGTAGATAGGTACACACAATTTATTTTAATGCAAAAAATGAGTCAAGTGTAGCCTGTCTTTTGTTTTTGTAGCATTACAACTTCTACAAAATCAGCACAGATATTCAATGCGGATGATGGACTTCATTCATTTCCTTCCTGAATAAAATAACCCTGTAACAAGGGCATACATTTTTTAGCGTCCTGGT
>JWZT01005356.1:39355-76916 GCA_000827895.1 Thelohanellus kitauei
GATTTGTTATTCGAATATAATAACAAACGTTTTCAAAATATCAATTGATTTTTTTACAAATCTAAGAATTTTTTTTTTAAATTATAAATGTATAATCATAGCGTATGTTGTATTTATTAAATGAAAATTTACATGATTATTATTGAAATGAAAATCCTTTTGAGGAAATCGTAAATGATTAAAAGATGATTTCGAGCTTTATTTTTTTATACAAATTGAATCTAAATGATAAGTGTGGTGATGGGCGAAGAGATGATATGAGACGATTAATGTATAGTTGACCATGATATATTAAATATTCATCGGCCTTTCAATGGATAAAGAAAGATTTTGCAAGCTGATGTGAAACAAACCATGCCATACTATATGTTTTGATATTCAAAATTTTCATCTGATCCTTATTCCGATGTTCTCATTTCTAGAGCATATAACTTCATAGAACATCCTTAGTTCGGTGACGAACATCACAGAGTTCTCAAATCTTTTACAATTCAGAATGTATTCAATTCCAAAAATATAATTACAGCATTGGTCAGCCATTTTTAGGTTTTCTGCTATCAACTCCAAACACTGCGAAGATGCGGCTGAAATCGTGCAATCAACTTTCCGTTTAAATCAATAAGTTTTCCGGTTTGCGTGGCTCGTCTGAAATTTTACGAAAAATCTTTAAATTTGTTGTGAAGGGATGTTTATAAACATGGCAGAAATTAAATATATTGTTTCAATTGATACGACTCTCTTGCAGTCAAAGAGGTGCTTTTCCATATGTCAGTAAAAGCCCACACAGTTTTCCAAAGTTATACTAGTTGAGGCTCTTTCAATCAGGGCAAGAAGGTGTTTCAGTATTTCGTTGATTCCTCTTGCCAAATCGACAGCTATCATTTAGAAGATATATTTTCGATCAGGTTCAGGAATAGGTTGTACGGAGGCAGTAAAAATGACGAGTCACAGAAGGCAGCTATTAAACCCTATAAATAGTTCGAAATTTTTAGATTTATACGCAGAGCTCTTCAATTATTACAAACCAAACCACATTCCCTTAGGTTTTTCCAATTTTCTTGGTTATCCCTTTAAATTTTAGCCACACGCTCCAAAATGAAAATTTGATTGCTTCAAACGGCAAAATGGCTGATCCACACCATATAAAGGCGATATTTGTAAAATATGGATAAAAAGCTAATGAATTATATCGAAAATATCTAGAAGAAAATTACATAGCTGCCAAATGTTTTCGCTTCCATATATAGGAAACCTTCCCAAAATATACCAACAATAACGGGTCAATGGAGAAATAACAGAAAGGAAAGGGGATGAAATCATAAAAAATTATTGTTCTTAAAATTCGTTATGATCGAATAGATCAAGCAACGATGATAATTCACCCATAACTGTAAAGAAAATAAAGATTCTAACAATATCAAATATTTATTGACGATAAATGAGAAAACAAGAATAATGGCTTTTTTAAAATGGTAAAACATTGAAAACTGGATCTGATCATTTATAATTCTAACGATCTCATTCAGATGATATTAAAGTCGTTGCCAAAAAAACCCAAAAGGACTGAATTAATTAGTTTCGAGAATCAACAGTATTAGTATCGTTTTCATTGAAGATGTAACCTTTTTCAAATATTTCTGAATAAATTATATTTTATTACGAAAATTTTATTTTGATAAATTTTAGATCATCTGCGACCACAATCAAGATTTATTAAGAATGACATGCGCGAACCAAGGAACTTCTGCTTATCAATTGAAAAAAAAATGATGTCAAAAGTTGTAACACAAAAAGACAAAGAAAAAAAAACTCTTTGATCGAACCCAAGTGCAATTTTATAGAGCTGCATATATAGAGAGACAAGCTGTAATAATCAAGTTATATTTTTCAAAATAATTCAATAAAATTAAAGCTTAAAATTATTGGCTTGGTGCTCATTTAGTTGATTCATAATCTGTTTTCATCTTCGTCAAATGGTTGAATTAATATCAACGTTCCTAGGACGACATAAATGATCATGATAGGCTACATATACACAGGTAGAATATAGACATTTATTGGGTTTATGTGTTCCTCTAAATCACCACCGTGAGATCCCTTTAGTTGATGGATCTCTTATATATATACAATTTAATGCTTGCAAACACTAAATGAGCACCAGAAACAATATATGCTTGAAGCATATTCGGGATGGTTAAATTATTTTGAACGTTACCAGATTCAATTACAATTATGCCAGACATTTTCATGAATTTCTTCTTAAAATATCCAATAACCGCTATAAATGAACCAAAAAGAGACGTAATTATTGATATTACATGCACTAATCGGAGGTGCTGGAAATACCCTAAAATAATTAGTCATCGTTTAATTAGAGATGTCAAAATCGGCAGCTATAAATCTCCAGATAAAAGAATATAAAATAAAACGACAAAATAAATGAAAATGTATTTTATTTTAATCATCGATGACCATCAATATTGATCTGTTTTCGTTTATGGCATTTGAAATCATACCAGTTTGTACAATACTGATCATCATTCTCCCCCAAATTGACATAACTCTCAGACCAGTCTTAGTGTCATGCGCATAAATTTCTTCGTTAATTTTAATCTTCTAGTGAATTTACAAAAAGCGTTTTGATAAATATGAAGACTAATGTTAACAAGTCTGAAGGTTTTTAAATATTAACGAGTAAACTATGATTTCCATGAACGAAAACTGTTTAATTTTATCCATTATCTTCGGTATGTGATGTCAAACATCTGAATTAATCATATTTTAGATATCAAGAAAAGGTTCTGAATAATTATCAATTATTTAAAATCAAAATCTCTGTAAATTCGCGCTGTCGACATTGCAAACGATTCTATGATACTCCGCGATTTTTCACTATTTTATGAAATTAAATATCTTATCGATCTAACAGCAACGGTTATACAAGATTATATCAATTCCTATGTTGGATCTAGGAATAAAACAGTTGATATTTTGGTTTAGATTTCGATGTATTATACAGCATATTCCCTAATATAGTTTGAAATTTCTTACATTTAAGTTGTGTTAAAATTTATCAACCTTATCAATTTTGAAGACGTCATGCCCAAATCAAGAGTTTTGTTGATGCGTGGTGGTCTGAACCTGTCTCGAGGATTTTTTAAAAGTCCGAGTCTGCCCATGAGGATACGTAGATTAAATATAAATGAAGATTCTACTTAATTAACGGTTCTTGGCAAGAACTATGACAATTGAAAAAGATTATGCTTTCGTTATCCAAACATAATGAAGGTCCTCTACTCGTAAAATTATTGTAAAAAAAGTTAAAAAACACAAAAAAACATTCAACTGCACCACGCCATCAATATCTTTATCAGAGAAATATATTTGATCCTATCTTAGATAATTTTTTAAAGAATTAATAGATCTAATGTTTATTTGCAGCAAAAAAATCAAGAAACATCTGATTAAAACTCTCAACCATTGCTGATACAAACAAATGCATGGTGCCGTGTAAAAATGTAAGAATATGTGTCGAATAAATAATTCATTTCAGAAGTAAAATCATTACAAATCTTGAAAAAGTATTCAAGATACCCAGAAATATTTCTGTAGTAAAAATTTACAAATATATATCCTCAAATTCACCATTTCAGAATTGATAAATAGATATTTGATCGTTTTCCAGATGTGGCAAAATCTTTCGCCGCAATATTTTGTAATGTATGGTTCACAATACAATATAATTTTTACTTTTTCTATTATTAAATAAAGGAAATATGCATGGGTTATCTGTACGTGGATTAATTCATAAAAAGTTACTAAACATTTAAATTGAAGGCTATAGGATCACTTGACATCCTTAAGTATTAAATCTAGTAACGTTTGATATAATTCATCAATTTACATATCATCTGACCAATACAATTATACTAATTTCGCCTATGTGTTTTCGTGAACATAGAATACGCAACGCCTTAATATAGTCTTCTGAAGCCATTATGACAATCTGCCGGCATCGTAATGTGCCCATAGCCGACGGTTATGGATTTCTAATCCTAAAACGATTTTGGTAAACATAGTATATAATGTTTTATAAAATTGATTGCGGTCTTCTTAAAAAATGCTTAATTTTAAGGTTATCAAATTGAGATCTAGTTGTATTTAAAAATTCAACGAATCATGGTTGAAGATATAAATTATATGAACATTTATAGGTTAAAATACTTTTAAATATTGTGATTTACGATTAAATTTACCAGAAGCGGCTATATATCTCTCAAAATAACCATCATGGTACCATTTGAAAGTAAAATAAAGATCTTGTACATTTGGTTAATTATCACTGTGAAGTAAGAGGATCAGATATAAAAATATCGCTGTCAGTATTAATACAGCACAAGATATAAAACCAAGAACCACGAAAATTCAATGAAGCTAGAACCAAAGAGACTAATCCATATATGTAACGATGGTGACCGAACAATCGTTAGTTTTTGATAACCTTCGTTAATCCACATGCCTATGCATTGAATTGATACCTGAACACACATCTCCCAGACCATCAACTTTTTATTATACAACGAAATAAACGTAAAGCGTTTCAAGTTATTTGATTTTGTAATACATACCATTATCATTTAATTGTCAATAAATATCAAAGTATTCCCGATTTCGAATATTGTTAATAAAAGAGAGTCCGTTGCATAGAATTTGATTCAAAAGGCGACCTACAAACTGCAGGAATATACTAATTAGCATGCGTTTATAATTTGAAATACGCATAATCTGTGACGATATTAGATAAAGAAATTTATTAAGATCTAACTAAACCAAGATAAACCAATATAAAAACTATCATTTTTTAGCATATTAGATATAAAAGTATGTTAACGATATCGATGACTCAGCAAATCAACATCTATAGGATTTTTAATTGGTAAAATGATGACTTACCCGCCTTGGGTGTCGTAATGGACGATAAAACAAAAATGAATCATGGAAGAGTTTACAAGTACTTTCATAAGAATATGTAATATAGTAACCATATGGCCCATTATTAATTTGAGGGCGTTAGTCATTTGGGTATTTATTAATAAGTTAAATCACATATTACAATCTCAAGTGATTGTTTATCACAAAGCCAATATATGGCTTATCATTTTGTCATGTATCATCCCCCAATGACCAATAAGTGATATAGACCAGTTTGAGAACTATTATAGTCTTCCCTATATTAATCCTTAATACATAATGTAATGTCTGGTATAGCTCATTCATTATGAGAGATTAAGAGGATAATAATAATCCATAACTACTAAAAAGATTCAATATTGTCACCTCTGCTAAAGTTAACTGGACATATAAATTAATTAATTACCTTACATTTGAGCTATTGAACGGATCTAGTAAGTCAGGATTCACTGATTAACATACATCAGAAAAATCTAAACATGAATTTCGGAAATAAGATGTTTTGCTCATGATATCTTTAGGGGTTGAGAAAAAGAAAGGTTGGATGTTCTTCCAATACAGTGGTTTTTGGGATTACTGAATTACATCAGATAGTAATTCACAATCGCTTTATAAGTGTGTTGCAAACCTAAATGATTAGAACATGGCTTAGATACATATCCATAACGCAGGGCTGATGGGAAAAAAGGAAGTCATTCACTGCCGGATTAATAAAAAAAAATACCGTAACCCAGCGTAAATACACAAATCGTGCAATGAATAGCTTGTAGTTGATGTAATGGTTAATATATATATATATATATAAACAAAATATTTATCTAAACAATTAAGAGTTATTTCGATTGATAAATACTGAAGTTTATGATACTTTGTATTGTCGATCAAAGTTAATAAAAAATTTTTGCACTCTTTCTGAATGTTTTAAGTAGAAGTTCTATTAAAGACTGCACGTGAATATCTGTGAAAACGGAGCGTAGCTTGGTCTTTTCAGCGTTCATGATCGATAATTTTGTTCATAGATGTATGTAAAGCCGATCAGAACAAGTAGCTATGGTGATCATTACTAAGTTAAAAAACTTCGAATCATCGATGACCCCTAAAATATTTCAATGGTTTTACATTGAGATTTTTATGTCTAGTTAGATTCACATTAGATATCAATCAGTTGAAGTTATCGAGCATCCAGTGCTTTTATCTAAATTAGTTGTAAATGAGATTAAAAATCGTCAAACGAAGCAGAATAGTTTTTGAATTCTCTAAACAAAGATAAAATTCATTATCATGTGCCGATATATTATTGGTGTACTTCCCCATCTGGGTAATATTCAGTGCCATATTTTCTAATGTTAGAGAGTGCGTTATGATATTATGACTGAGCTGTCGATTAAATGATTAACGCTTTCACTTGAATGCTCTCACGAGTGAGAAAAATTCGTGAGCAAAACTGCCATTTCCTTCATATGTCCAAAAATATCAAATGTAAAAGTCAGATCTGACAGCGACTGTTTCTCTTGTTTGCATACATTTTGTATTTTTGGCCTATCATCTCCAAGCACGTTAAAAATTCTTTTGTTAGGTCCCACACCCTCTCATTAATGTTCACTATTTAAATCAGAATATGGCGGTATGAAAGAGAATGATCCTGTAATCTGAACCGCCATCTTTATAAAGTCCTATCAACTACATGATTTAGACCTCGTTGTCCTTGATAAAATGAAAAATTTTTACAAGTGGATCCATGACATTTTTCATGTCAAACACACCTTTACAAACAAATGTTTCAGCTATATAGTATAGGTAACACTATCAATTGCTTATTGAAATCGACCTCTCTAGCTCGGTTACCCAGTCTCTTCATAAGACCAACTTTTTTCCTTTCTATAATATAGAACCATCTAGGATAATACTATTAATTTTCGGCAATTTTTTGTTCCATTTATAAGCAAAGTATTTTCCACACATTGGAAAATATTTTATCGTATAATTGTGCCTATATTTGATTTATTAAGAGCAATTCTTCTGTGATTTCGATGATAAAAGAAAATTCCTTTAAGAAAGATTAATCACTTTTCAAAGTCAGTAAGTTCATTCAATGCCTTGACAAAGAGCTCAAATGAAGGAATACGCCTTTTCAGCGATGAGTTAATATCTTAATCAATTGTCTCAATTCAATGAGCTACAGTTCTACTAGACAAAATGAATTCTACAAGCATCTCTCTATGTTCTGGACTGACTTGATCTACGACATCTAACATGTTCTTTGTGATTTATTCACCATCATAAAACGATTTGTTGTACTTAGAAATATTGTATGCGACAACAAAGCTACCACAAATAGCCTCTGTGAAATATTGTGACGTATCTCAAGAAATCCTTATGGTTTCCAAGCTTTCTATCTTGGTCTATCGAACGTTATTTTATCGTTATGCTGCTTGATGCTAATAAAGCATCGCCGTACTCTGCATGTTGTCCCATAATGGCTGATACTGTTTTGCTATTTCAACACGTAAACACATCACTGCACACCTAACATAATGCTTAAATTTGTAACTTCTGTAACAAAGTAATTGAACATACCATCTTGCCTAAACATGCGATGGCCCTATTAACTTAAAGTTATTCACCGAATTCATGAATAGATTCTTATTTAATATTCTAATGTAAAAAGAAAGAAACAGAAGACAGACTTTTTTTCAACATATATTCTTTTAACAGTGAATTTGATCAATAAATACAGACTAGTTAACAATTATTAAGGATACAATCGAAGGTCACCTTGCCGTATACGTTGGAAAACTCTCGCGTCCCATATGTTGTCCACCCGGGTTTTAAAGGGTTCAGGAATTTTAAATATATATCGGTGATAAAATTTGACAAGCATGTTAAAGCCAATTGTGCCATCCTTATATGTTGTTCTTAGTACACGATAGATTTATAATCACTTTCAAGACGATTCTGACATGAAATTAGAGATATAAGTTCTAATCTCGAATGTTTTAAATATTTGTTTAATATAATTGTATTTCAGATGCTTTAATAGGTACCTTAACTCTTCGATGACGTTTTCTTAGTTTAAAATGATCCTATATATTCTCGAAATACACTTTAGCATGGCTGCCTAGACAAAAAATGAATGAAGGTATATGCTCTAAATAATTTCTTGTTCTATTTTCATTTGTGTAAATGGTGGCAAGGTCGAATATATATACTTTTCTCCAAATATTATTTTTCAAGTCGAAAAAACAAATCGAAATGCTACAGTAAGGAAATGATTTAAAACAAATATATGGACGCAAGTTAGAAATCACTATGGAGCGAGAAAACGACAAGTCCGTCTGCGATTTATAAATGCTCAAAACTTTAGAATATATTTGGTTTTTGTTTTACATTAAAACCAATACACATGGAACGATGTGACTTCATGTTTTGAAATGAACTCCGAAGATTTGAAAAAATATTCCCTGCACTGTTTTGAATACTCAATCGAAAATGACCTTTCGACTATTCGAAGAATATTCCATAATCTATATATCATATATATTAACATTAGACGATCAGTTAGGGCAAACGTATCGTAAAACAAGAAACGTTCTTCTGGATAAAGTTTTTTCATACACATCAGGTACAACGAATTCGATTGCATCAGTTAGAAATATATAAGCATTCTGAGCGCTTACGAATGTTCTGTATATTAGCATTAGGTGTTGGTGTATATGGAATGATCGCGTATAACTATGGCGTCCAGCCTCTCAGTGTGTGAAGTGATTTGATTAGGTTTTGATGACGTTGTAAGAGCAAGTGCTCTAATATTTTGCCTTATACATTCTCACGGAATTCTCGTTATGCTTGGAAAACTTCTCAAGGTCAGAAGGGAGGAGATATAATTTCCTTTATTTATGAATATATAATGGATTTTATTATTACTCATATTTTGACTACAGGTGCTGTAACAATAACCCCCCTCCATATATAATCAGGATTCAATTTCTCCAGTACTTATGATTTTAAAATGCTGAAGTTGTATAATTTTTGAGAAAGGAGATTAACACAAATTTTTAATTATCTAGCTCATGATTATTAGTCAAAATAATGATTTGAAACTCATTATGGAAGACATGAATGAATAGTTAATGAAGATACTTGGTATAGAATTCCAAAAAAGATATCCGTACTTATTTAATGCGCACCTTAGATATTCATAATTATGTTTAACGATGCCATGAAACTTTTGAATGTTATTGTCTGCTTACTCTGATTTTGTTAGTTTAGCGATGCGTGTATCATACATTCTTCGAAAACAATATTGATAAACATGGTCGGTATATGCCAAAAAATAGTTAATAATAACCATGAATATTACAGGCCAGAAATTAATATGCTCCAATGTCCATTTTCGTAAACAAAACAGGTATAAGAATCTGATTATTAGGCAGAGATTTTATGTATCAATTATCTATCGCTTATTGTCACAATTGTGCACAAATAAAGAATTTTTCATAAGGAAATATATATTTGATAATTTGGAAGAATTGCCACCATTTTTAATATCTTTTGAATATTATTATTATTTTTCATATAAACTAGCTTGAGTTGACTTGTTTTATCATATTAAAATAAAGGTTATGCTTTTGAATGCGCCCTAACAGTTTCACCATGAATGGGTAAACCTTTATAATTGTACCTCCTTATTAGCAGATAATATTATTATATCTTTTTAAGAGTTGATTCAGGACAAGATCGGTTTGTAATTTTAAAAAATAATTCCAGCCTTTTTTAGGTATTTATTCACGGCAAATTCGAAATATTGTTTGAATGTTGTTTTTTTCTAATACAAGTTAAATTTAAAGGTCTACGTGTTACACTGTCATGACGTAAAAACAAATTGAAAATGATATGTAAAAACGCTGAAGATTAATTAATGTCGTACTTGTACTTTTATATCGTTTAATGAATACTGTCAACACCGGTAGACTTCACATAATTAAGTTGAAATTCCGATATGTTCACATTGATCATTGTTTATTTAATAAGTAAAAAATACATTGATCTAAGAGAGAACACATAATGCACTGCTTTTCATATTGAGTTTCAAAAAGAATAGAAAAAAATGGTAGTCAAATAATTTTTGAAAATAATCGATTGTAATTGTTTAAATCGTAAACAGAATTCAATTCATTTTATTGAATTGGCATCTGAACCAAAAATGTTTCTAATTAACACTATAAAATACGCGAAAACACACTAGATTGTGATGTTAATAACAATATTTTAGAAAACTAACCATTTTATATCAATACTCATGTGGATTGTGCGACGCCGTTACTATACGTTATTTTTAATTTGATAACTTTATTCAAAGGTCTCGGATAACAAAACTGATTAATAATGACAATTGCACTCTTTATCATAATTTTTGTATAAATATTTCAGAACCACATTCACATAGCTGGAAAGTCAAGAATTATTACAATCAATTTTTGAAAAATAAAAATATGTTTTTGTCGAATCGATGCTAATTTTTGAGATACTTATTTTTTGGATCTATTGTCATTTATATATTTGACGTGTTTACAAATCAAAAAGATGGCTAAAACTCATTCATGTTATAAATATGACTTGTATTAAAATATGAATTGATAACACTGTGCATAATAGCCATTCAAATATGGAAAATAGTGATATTGCTATATCTATTCCCTTTCCTTAAAATAATTCATTGAATAACTAATGCATTCTGTCTCAAACTCAACGGCCAATTCCTTTAGCGATATTTTCATATTGATAACAACTGACAAACATTATCATAATATTTCTCAATTCTATGATCACTTACCTCACTGTTTCATCCGATATTTAAAAATAACATTTATTTTATCACTCGTATATGAAATCTCACTTGATCATCATACTGTGTGGAGGAATAAAATAATGAAATGAGCTGACATTTAGAACAAAATATGTGTCGAATTCTCGTGTCTTGACATTATTTAACCAAATTCTCTTCACATTCTTTGATAAAGAAATCGGGCAATTTCGTAAGAACTGTAATATCTTTCAATGATCCAACTTTAGATTCTGTCAACATGAAGGATTGGAAATGTAGATGCCCATATGTGTATCTGATGAGGTAAGAATGCTTAAATTTTCAAAATAAGAACCTTTAAATTCAAATAACATTCAACTTTTGATTTTGTAAGAGGAAGCAAGGGAAGCATGGTGAATCGATTGTTATTGGTATCTTTAGATTATTATAGATTGTACCTGCCTTATTGCGCTCTAAAAAACGATGATATGGAATAAACTGCAAATTACTGTGCATTATTGTTCCTTCATTTTGATAAAAAGCTCTTTTGTTTCTTATTTTAATAATGGCAGTTTCTTGATGATTAATACCGGCGTCAATAATTGTGAGATGTATAGATACATCCTAAGTTAAACTACCGATACCTTTCGATTATTATCGAATACTATGTTAACACCATATTCCATTTTTATATGCCAAATAGAGCAAGCTATTCTCCAACCACCTAGAGAGAGATTCATGATCAAAGCTCTCGATGTGTTAAAGTTGTCAAAAACTTCAAATCTGACAAGTACAGAGGGATCTAGGGCGAGTTGATACGGTGTGCGCATGTGATATTTGATGGTCACTTTCCGATCCATAAACTTATATAATACCATAATTACAGTTACAAAAACACAACGAATATCTGCATTAATGTTTGTTTCTTTTTGAATGTGCCAATAAATCCGATTGCCGTAAGGATCAAAAATTATCTTTTATGAATAAATGTTACATATTGGGCGTGCGGTCTAAAAAATAAAAAAAGCGATGCGACCAAATATATATCATTTATTTGTTGAATTGATCGTGCTGTGTAACTAGACACTATAAAATGATATTGAGTCAACAGAGGGAAGCCTCGATGGACGCTGACATCAATTTTAACTTCCTGAAATCATGAAAAATATTTACTAAATTATGGTTAGTATATATAAAATTTGAAATGATCAAAGAAAACAACTTTGTGCAGTTAGTTTGTTGCAGTTCATAAGCTGACTGGTAAGTGTTAATCAAAATATTCGTTTTAATTGATCGTATCATCGTCGTGATGTTCATAAAGAGACGTTTTGGTTTTACGAATATACTTTTCTTGAAGTTAAACGATATAAGGGACGTTCGTTGAATATGAAGCTGAAAATAAACTACTGAATTACAATTTGATAGCATGTAAAATTAATTTCATTATTAATCGTATGTTGAGATAGTATTAGATTGAAATATATGATTATGGATGATATCAATAAATGAAGGGCCTTCATTTCAAATCCTTAGACCTATCACGGATTCCAGAAGTGATAATACCACAATTATTACTTAAATGTATCATATTACACGTTAAAGTATTTCATGATAACTTTATTGGACTCGATCTAATTCGATTATACAGTTTAGAAAATAAATTATAATCACATTACATTGAAATTAATAAATTTTGTAACCAGTATTGCAGATTTTATCATGTTAATCCCACGGATACATGTATAATACGCATGTTTGGAATAGGTACTCTTATGGTTTATCTGATTATCACTCGCCGACCAATCATGGTTTGATTAAACATCGCCGATATTCATATATTCAGTCCATCGTTTAGACCGGTGATAATTGAGACATTATATAATCATTTAGCGATCAAGATAAACGATTGCAACATTGTCAAAATTGATTTATACTATGTAACACATTAGCAAACTAGTAATGATGCTGTACATTTTTTACCACCAATTTATTTATCATATCTCATGAATGGAATCTTTACATTATATTCATTGGGTTACTATGTTAACACGAATCAATACGTAGTAGAAATCTTTTAGTAATTTTACATTAAAAATGAGAGTTTGTATATTCACTTACCTTTCGAGTTTATGTATCAAAATTACATATCCGTGCTCTAATCAATTTTTACGTTATGTGGTAAGTATTTTCGGTGATAAAACCTCTCTACTACGCATTTCAGTAAATATACAGGCGCTGGATGGATTAAATAGATATGATTCATCAATATACTGCTTTTCATTCCAGATATATCGTTAAATATTGATAATTGGGTGTTTCTACTATGAGACTTAATGTAGTTGGCTTTCGTATGAGATCGATTTTAATACAAAAAAAACCAAAAGATGTTTTTTAAATGATTAATTAGTATTTATATAGGAAATTTTTGTTTTTCCCCAAAAATTTTTTATCACAATTCCATGAAAAATTTCGATTTAATACCTTAATACCTTTTGCGCATTGCTTCGCGATTATTCGCAGGTTTTCGTGATAACACTCCAATCAAAAATCTAGAAAAGGAATCTGGACAATTATCTAGATAAGATTTAAGGTTTGGTACATTGTCGGTACGAAATACTATTATTCCTCAATATTTTTCAGCGTAAAAATAGGGCTGTCAATTCTTAAAAGATTCGGATTTGATTCATTAAATAAATATTTTGATAGCTATATGTAGAGTGATAATAACCGTTAAATGATTTGAATGTTGATTCGCACGAAAATATCCGAAGTTATCTATGATGTCTTGGCAATTTTCCTTCAATTATATTTTTTCTTTTTGTATCGAGGAATTCTGTGAATAACTATCAATTGAATATACGCTTCAATTTATCTATAATTGATTTATATCATGCATATCTCTGATTTAATTCTGTTTCTTCTTTTTTGATCAGAGCGTTAAATCTTGTTTCCATTAATTTTTTTAAGTAGACCCATATCACATAAAGAGTTTGAATCACCTTTTTCAAAAATGGATTTATTTGCGGGTATTACCGATCACGAATTCATATTTTATAATACGTTTCGTTTATGATTAACTTAATAAAACATCTTTAAATATAAAAAACGAACTTTTTAAGTACTATCTTGTATTGTTATAATCATGATACATTACGAATGTTAATTCTATGCGGTTAAGACCTGATTGACAGTTTCGAACCGTGTTCTCTCCATTTGTTTTCTACCGGAAGAGTTTATGGTCGAGTTCTGTCATCAATATATTTTAGTTTCCACGATTAATACGCGTACACCAACATTTGCGGTGTTTTTAGTATTCTGAATATTTATTATCAATATATGATAAATTCTTTTCTAATAAAATACTTCGCAGCTATTTTTCATCAACAAATATTCAATCAGTTGACAAATATCGATTATGTTTATTCCATGTGATGCACTAACTTATTATCAATCATAATTAATGTTGATGTTTGATTTTTCGTCATTGAAGTATATCAAGCCCCAGATTTTCGCGGTTGTGAGCCCTTGTTTTCCAAATTAGAGTTACCTTTGAATATGGTACTGTCTAAAATAAGTATCTGCATACAATTTCTTGTCGTTTTGAATGATTCTGATTCTAAGCGTGATATTATGCGATACCCTTACTGAATTCGAAACTCTATTACGCACGTTCAAGAATGACACGTAGGTTATTTTTCCATTTTAGAAACGGCAGTCTTTTATTTCGCAGTTAATTGGGGCATTTCTCTGCAATTTGTGCTTTTTGGGCAATCAACATTCTATCCTGCAACTATGCGGCTGATATTATGCAATCAATTTTCAACTTTACTTGGCTGTGCTGAAATTTCACTACAACTCATTAAAACCTTTTATATAATGGTGTATTCGAAACACATATTGTAAATAAAATTTATTGTATTTAGTCAGAATGCCTTGTATGCAGGGACCTAGTTACTTTCCCATATGCCGGTAATGCTCAAACAGTCTGCCGAAGTAGTACTAGCGGACATTCTTTCAATCAGATTAAAAAATATTTCAGCGTATCGCTGATTCTCATTCCCAGGAGTCAGCTTCCATTTAGAAAATACATTGTAGATTAGGTTAAGGAATTGATTCTATGGAAGCAATATAAGGTCGAATTACAGAAGGCAAGGATGAAACTCAATACCTCGTTCGAAATTCTTTGAATTTAAAGCCGATCTCTTCAATTATAGCAACCAAAAACCTCTCACTTTGGTTTGTACAATTTTCTTGATTCTCCACTTAAATAATCTATATTTTAGCTCATTGCTACAAAATTCGAAAATTGATTGAAAATTTTCAGCCACCTCGTCGAAGAGTCGAAAGTTGATTGCACTAAACGAAAAAATGGCCGATCAAGGCGGAATTTTTTAGCTTATTCTCGGAATGTCATCCATTTCAGCTCAGCCAACTAAAATATATTTTAATTTTACAAACGTATAATACATTCTATTGACATTCAAATGTTGCATTAACTGTTTTACTATGTGAGATTCAGTGATTTATAAAAACCGTTTGATTGTCAAGAACATTCCCAGTATCAAGCTGACCAGCGTTTATAAATGTAATTATTAAAAAAACAACCGTACATAATTGATTTATATGTTATAAAATGCGGGTCTAACGGCAAAAAAGATATCAAACTCTAGAGATATGTGTAGTTTTTGGATGTCCAACAGTGATATTATAAATTTTATAGCGTTTTTGTAATAAATGATAATTCAAACTTATTGTTCACGTTAGAGTGTATGTAATTGTCTGTATAAATGATTTTAGAGTGAATTTATTGGTATGAATTATGTATGATCTAATCTCTTTTGATATGCTTGTAAGATTTCACATTCAAAAAATAACGGTTACAGGATTAAATAAACATATTTTATTCATACCTAAAATTGCATAAGAGGACGAAAGATTCCTTTATTTTTCTACTGTAATAATATTTGATAAAATTCATACCCCATGGTAAAGGATGGAAATATTTTGAATCACTGTTTGTGGTTCTACCGATATTTGCGAATATATAATATCAAATTGGGGTTCATTTACCCCCAGTTGAAAAATGTTCGGCGATATTCTTTTACTCATATTTTTAATACGAGAATTGTAAATCATCCGCAAATACATTCATATTAAGGCTGTCTTTTCATTTATATATCATGCCAGCAGTGCTTATTATTATTTCTTTTAATGATATACATAACCGATCCACTTCGTATGAATAAATAGTGAATAAATCAAACGAAATAGGTGTAATATGATCATAATTATATCCATAAAATTAGTAACCTAAAAAAATACAGAAAGAGATTTTATCAAAACGATCAACTAGACTTGAAACTACGATTAGCATTACTTTCACATTTTTGAGGGTTAAGAATCCAAACTTTGAGACTATAAAAAATTTGAAAACAAATGTATTCGAGGGATATGTATCCATAGCGTGTCAGAAAAGAGATTAACTTATTTTAGTGGGATTAAAGAGAAGTGTAGATAAGAATATGAACATCTGTCACTTAATGACAGATTAAGACAATTTATTCTGACATGAACACATTTAAAATGTTAAGTGGGAATATTTCATAAAAATGCTTAAATATTAACCAATATGATATTTTTGCCAATGTCAACTTGAGGATGCATAAAATTCTTTTGTATACGCTCCCCGAAACCTGTTTTGATATTTGTTAAAATATAACTGTGATATATACATCATTATCACCGTTAACAAGAAGATAAAAAAAGTGACTCTGGAATTGAGTGAAACGATAGCGAAGATTGAATTAACAATATAACCCAACACCCAAGATTTTAATCTACTTAGGAAAATTTAGCGGATTTCAAACAGTAAATATTATTCTCAAAAAACCATGTTCATGGACCCTTTCGTCAAGAAAAAATTGTTTCGCCAAGCTTTGAAATTTTTTTGTTCTTTTTGAATATTAATAATATGCACTATTTTCGGCACAAAACGTCCGATTTCTTATGGTGACTTTCAAAATATCCCGATTGTATTTATGAGTAAATTGATAATTACACATAGTCTAACTTTAAGGGTTTTGAGTATATTCATTCAGATTCCAGATTGAAATATTTTCAGTCGTTTGCTGAGATTTGATTTTGTCAAAATCTATAGAATCCTTCTCAAATTTACTTGTTATAATAAATTGAATGTCTGAACTTTTGAATGTTAACATCAGAAAGTCGGTCATGTTAAACGGAAAATGTTTTCAACATAGTTATGGTTGCGATTAATCATTTTGATTATGTTTATATCTTCTTTATGATTTTTTTGTCTAAATAGATTGTTAGGCATGTTCAATATTCATTTTTCAGTTAATTTATTGACTACTTAACGCGCGCAGAATCATGGTTGTTGTTTAGTATAACTGTTGATCGAACATTCGGCAGATAGAGTTTTCGAATCATTTTTAAACATGATGGCAGACAATGTAAAATTCATTTTACGTTTTATACCTATCCTAGGTTCAATTTCTTCGGTAAGTTTTTTGGTGGTATATTAACAATCTACAGCTGAGAGTAAAATATAGACATTGGTCATCATTTCTGGTTTCCATATCTCAAACTGTGAAAATAACCTTAATTCATCTGCTGGAATTCATTGATTTTAAATGTTATTCGGAACTACAATGTAGATATCTAGAACTACCTGCTGGTATTTTCATTATCATATATAACAATTTGTACTCTTTGATGTAGAACAGTTTCTAAAACTTCGGTCATTTCCAAAAGTGGAATTTGTCAGTTTTGTTCATTCTAAAAATGTCATCCGTTCTTTTCCCATCCCAAAGTTTGAAAAACTAACGTTATTTGATCAAAAAGATTAATTTCGTCGTTTACGACTTTTAAAAACTTGCATATTTGCCAAAAAGTCTTGGTATGTCAAAGAGTGAAAATTGAAACTCGAACCTGCTAGTAAAATAAAGTTTATGATTCATATCGATCTCTATAATCAGATATTCTTTTTTTTGAAGATTTTCATCCCTTACAATGTATTTATTATAAATCGCGCGCATCGTATATTATCACACGTATGTCTTTTATATTTCGAAAATTCTCAAATGTCAAAACCATACACGAATTAAGCCATAACATAAATTTTTGAGATGTATATTCTGCTAATAAGCATTTACAAAAAAATGGCTTTTATTCGAGATTCAGGATGATGTAGGCAAGAGAACGGATGAAAATTTCTGTTGCGCAAATTCAATTTAATTGTCCAAAATCCCAATTTTATTTGTTGTTAAATAAATTCAATACTGTGATATTGAAGTAATTATTAAATTTCGAACTATGATTATTAGGTCTAATGTACAGGGTTTCAACAATTAAGGCTAAACAGTTTTCAAATACATATATGATAAATAATAGATCATAAAATTATCGTAAAAGGGATACCTGACATCAGAATCTATCACATTGAATACGTGAGTCATCTTTTTTATCAAAAATGTATATTTTAGTCGTCATGTCAATATTTCCAACCAAGAGCCAAAATGATTGATCAAATTGACCCAATAAAGTCGTCTTATACATCAGTGAAAGATTCTGATGTGTGGAATATTTAATCAGATCGAATAGCAATACAAACAGATGACTCAATAAAGAACAGCTATACTCTCTGTATAAATACGTTAAGTCTTATTCTCGTTTCAAATATTAATTATAATATCACAACATCGAATTTTATTTACAAGAGAATTTAATGGAGACTTGAGCAAACGGATCTCGAGTCTGCGCAAAAATGGATACAAACGATGTAATACTTAGTTATTTTCAATCGAATTATATAAATTGATAATGAGATAAATTTTAGAAATAGATACGATTATTTCTTACCAAAATTTGCAAATAATTGAAATTGCTCGTAGATTTTACAATGTATTAACCGCTGTTTTACGTCATTCAATTTTATCGCACAGTTATTTTAATTCATATTCATTTTTTGTGATGCATGATCTGATAATCAAGTTCATAATAGATTTAACTCTACCCGATACTCCTGTGTATAGCACTGAAAGAATGTGATTAAACGTGTTCCATGTGACAAATGTTCCTTTATTGCAGGTCCTCAATTGATATTATTATCTAAACATCTAGAATTATCTATTTTCTCTTCACGTGTCTTAAGAAACTCTGTATGATCATCAGAATAAATGATGGAAGAAAACAAATTAAAAAGTTAACGTGTGAATTTTTGAATTAATTAAACTTCATTTATTTGACCAAATTCTGCTCACAATCTTCCAAATCGATATCAGCTAATTTGGTAAGCACAACAATATCCTTCATTGTTCCAACTTTTAATTCTTCAAATATGAAGGTTTGAATATCATAATTTTCATAAGTGTATTTGATGATGTAAGAATGCTTAAATTATTATATAAAGAACTGTCGTGTTCAAATAGCACTCCACTATTGATTTTGTGAGAGGAAGCAAGGGGACCATATTAAAATGATTTATATTCTTAGCTTTTGATTATTTAACGTTTTTACCCGCCATATTTTGCAGTTGGTATAGATCATATCGAATAAACTTGATATTTGTGTTATCTATATTTCCCTGAGCATGATAAAAAGGCGAATCGCCTGATATATAGATAATTGCCTTTTCTTGATGATTAATCACCGAATCAAAAATTGTAAGATGGACAGATACGTCCTGAGTTAAACTAAACTTACCTTCCCTTTATTATCGAAAAGTATTTTTGCTCCCAAAGTCGATTTCACATACAAATACGTACAAGGTATTCTCCAACCACCTAGAGATAGATTCATGATCATAGGCGAGAATGGGTCAGTGAGGTCAAAAACTTCAAATCTGATGAGCACAGATGGATAAAAAATGTGTCGATACGGTTCACGCATGTGATATTTTAAGACAGTTTTCTGATCCATAAACTAATGAATACAAAAATTACAGTTAAATACACACAACGAGTGTCTTGATTAATGTTTAATTCTTTTTCCAATGATCTTAAAACTCGTTTTTCTGTAGGTCTGAAAATTACCTTTCATGATTAAAGGTTACATATGGACCGGCTGGGTTAAAAAAGACAAATAAAGATGCCACAAAATATAAATCATTGATTCTTTGGAATGATCTTGATGTTTCACTCAATACTATAAATTGATATTGTGTCAGCAGTGGGAAGCCTCGATGAACGCTGACATCGATTTTAACGTCCTAAAATGAGATAAAAATTGTACGATCGTGTGATCTGAATATTTTTTATTGGAAATCATCATCGATAACAGCTTTGTGCAGTTGATTATCTGTAATTCATATTCTACTTGGTAGGTATCAATTAATTTCTTGCTGGTTTTTGAATGAATCATCAACGTGATGTTCATAAAAAGACGTTTCGGCTTCACTAATATAATTTTTTGGAATCTAAACGATATGAGGGACCGCCTTGCAAAATTCACCTGTAAATACAAATATTTTTACCAGTTGATAGCAAGTATATGGATTCAGTTTTGGATCTACTTCTTGACATGACAAGAGACTAATATTACCGATTATTTGCAAAATAAAGGCATAAAAGAATCTCATTTTTGAATTTAAAGATCTATAACCTTTACCAAAACGATAGTAAATTATTGATCAATTAATCCTTCCCGTTAATTACGTAAATAATATCTAATTATACGTTCATATTATATATGATAAATAGAACAAAAGGGATTTAATCGCAATGTTATCGTTCAAAAATAATCAATATATTTAGCAAATTTAAATATCACTAAAATAAATAATAAATTCTGTAGATTATAGGCATTATTTATCATAATGACTTCAAAATAATCAAGCGTAATATGATTACATAATTTTTTCGCATATTGCGAATTATTTCATTTGGATGGGCCATCGTTTAAGGACTTAAAATTTTTTATAAATTAATGAAAAGTGTCATGTTTCTATGATGATTATCCATAGCGCGTTGATTCACGAATTCAAACCACACAGTTATTTTCTGAGATAATAATCTAGAATTAATTGGTCTTTTATTAGGTGGTAATTTATAAATGGCTGAGGTGATATACGGATATACGAATGTTTCACTTTTCTATTTATAAGAAGTTATGGTAGAAGTCTATGCTAAAATTTATTTAAAATAACCTTATTTAATTCGAGGTGACCAAACATAAACTACTGTGCTGCACAATATTCAACCGATTTCGTTAATTACATGAGAATTGAAACCTTATATAAAATAAAGGCAGATTGCACAATTTTCTTATTAATGCTTGAAACAACTATCTCTTGCACCTTTCAGTTTTCATCACTCTTAGACGTGCCTCAAGCCTTGGAAACTTGTGGACATTGAATCTTATTACTCTTTCAATATTCTCCACAATATAACCCGTTTTAATTGCTGATATCGAAAAAGAAAACATTTTTTAAATCTGAAATGACAGATTTTATTGCAGCAATTTACTTTCCATCATCTCGGAAGTGTCAACTCAAATCTCACTAAACTACTACACTGGTTGAATCCGCGAATCATCGCACTTTGCATCAAGATCATTCCAACATGAACCTGTTTATTTATTTTTAATTAATTTTAATTCTAAAACAATCTTCCATTCTTGTAGATTAATGGTGTATAATTTTAAGTGAAACGTTTTTCATTGACGAGTTCATTACAGGGACTTAAAGAATAACCATTCATTTTGCCATTCAATCTGATCACGAGTATCCACACTATGCAGTCATCATTTGTATTGACTATACACAACGTAGATCCTGAAAGTAAATTTCTTTTGTTTATTTGATTTTATCCATTTTATAAAAACAATTTTCTATCTTTCGACATATTTACAAATAATGAAAAATCCCACCAAAATAAATGATATATATTATATAGAATACAATTAAACCTAGACAAATAAGATTATATAATCAAATTTTCAAGATTGTAACTGGGATGTTTGGTGAAAATATGTTTAGTTATGCATAAATATTTTACAAATTAATTATTCTAATTCATACTTTTACAATTTATTTTGCTAGAAATCTATTGATAAATTGCCTAAGCATGAAAATAAAGGTTTTTTTAAAGATCCTTGATGTATTTTAATTATAGCCATGATTTAAAATATTTTGCAGCTTGATAAAAATATTAATTTGTTTTCACATAAATTTTTCGTGCGCATATAAACAAAACTGCTATCAAATCGCATTTTTTTATGTAGAGTAATGTCTATCCTATGTTAGAGCAGTTTGAAATTAACATTTTTATATTAATGTTCAAAACTTGTCGAATTCAAAAAGTCAATATACATTATGCTGAATTTGTTGATATAAAATAAAATATTGTAAGATTCAGGGAATAGTCAACATATTCATTCTGTGATTAAGTCTCGATGATAAGATTTAAAGCTCTATTTCCTTATATTTTATTCAAATTGGATTATTGTTTACGATGGCGAACAAGCCTTAGATATTGTTTTACATGATAGATCATTTCCCGTTCGAGAATGCCATACATTCGTCTGATGACATTCAGTAATTCGCACTATGTTTTTAATTGAAAAAGTAAATTTAAATTGTTATTCTATCTTTTAGGATCATTAGAATATGAAGTCAGATAAATGAGTGAAATACACACAGTCCTTTCATTTTTTTCGACCTCCCTTATATTAAAGAAACAAAATCCAGATAATTTTTGTAAAAAGTGATATATTTGTTGTATTTTACTTTATAGGAAAATTATTTTCGTAAATAAATATATTTTTGTATATTAGTCATTAAATTTTATAATGACTATCATACTTGTTTTGCCAATAAAACGATTTACCATATTATAGTTTCCTTGATTATCTATAGGTTAAATATAAATCTCTACCAAAATGTTCGATTTGGCTATAAACACTTCATTATCTACGAATGATTTACGGTGATGAAGCCATGCAAATTGATTAAATATAAGATCCCTCATTAATGATAGTCTATAAAATATTCATTTGTAAAAAGAAATTGTTCTATATTTATTTTTCAACACGTGAAGTATTATCAGCTTCTCAGATAGGTTATGCATATTTTAAACTTAAGAATTTATTCAATCATAATTTCAAAAGAAAATACATTAAACTGACAATCAAGTCGCAATCAACAACTGCTGGTAAAACTCTTAACTGATTTATCAATGGAAATCTAGATCAAATATTTCCAAATTGAGCACAAAAAAAACGACCATTGTGATATCCGAAAATGGTTGTGACATATATTTCGATTATAAGTGCATCTATTTATTTTCATTGTAATTAAAGAAATAATTCTATCCAAACAGACGGTTTTCTGATACTTTAAATGTCTGCCTATTTGTTGAAAATTTGTTAAAACTAGTAGGAATAAGGATGCCAAAATATTTTGTGTACAAATGAATATTTGTTTTGCATCCAATCTTATGAGTTTTTTTCATGCCTGCACCACTACATTACTGTTGAGATTTTACGTCGATTGCGCTTACGACGTTTTGAACAAGGGACGCTATCAGGTTCGCACCCATGATATGTACATTTCTTTACGCTCAGAATAGTGTATGCAAAACTCTCACTTTCTGAAAAGTCATCATTGCGTCTCTGCCGTATAGAACTACGGTACGAGAGCAGCATTCGTTTTCTGATATGTAGGACAGCGATGTTTATGATGCGCTTGTTATTAATGAGTCAAATAATAGTTAGCGTAAATTTTCAGTACATCAAATGCAGGATGCTAATATTTTAGGTAGTTTTGGAATGACTACATATATGATACACATGAGCCTTTTTATTGATCGACTTTTACCAAATCTTATAACTAAAAATCACCTGCTACTTTAATCCCTTAGACTTTCATTTTATAATGTTGGATCAGAATTTAACCAACATTCTAACATAGAGAATGTCGATGATTTGAATGACAGAATTTGTGTCGAAAGTGATTCAATAAATACCAGAGTCCACGCCGCTTTTCATTAAATAATTTGGAAGTAATTCAATGATTTATAATCCCCATTATAAAAATAACTTTGTTCATATTCATAACTTAAATGATAATACACTAAATAAAACGAGAGCTTGCGATAAATTTTGATCATACAGCTTGTTTTCGACTATATTCCATATCTCCGAGTAAAATTAATTGATTTCCCATTTATTTGTCAAATCGGTTAACAATGAAACGAAGACAACATTGTGTAATATTGTTTAAAGTATTATCCTAGTCTATATCGTTATCTAATGACTATTTCTTAAATAATCCGTAAATGATTTGTTTGTATTAGCTTCGAATTCATTTGGACAAAAAGCAGCCTTTAATTTTACTGTTATAAAACATCCAAGGTCTGACACAAGAGTTAAATTTGTCTAGTGAAAATTTTTTTCGATTTTATCGAATAATTTATCTGTATGAAAAGCTTGAAACATTCATGTGATACTTGGGTTATTATAGATGATAAAAATATCTTCAAAACTACTCTCAAAACTAAAATAACATTATTATCGTTCTAAAACACGAATTTTTTGACCAAAATTCGTCATTTTACGTATTCACAACCTAAATATTATATAAATTGTAATAAATGATGCTATATTTGATAAAATTACTGATCAGCTACTAATTAGATAGAAACAGATTCAGTAAGGAATGTAAATTCGGTTGTAACACAAATATCTGTGTTTATATCAACGGAATAGACAAAATTATGGAATGTTGGCCGTTAGAAAAACAATCGCAAAATTTTGATTGAACAATAAATATATTAACCATTAATTATAACCCACCATTGAAAAAAATGTTGAGTTTGAAAACTGTGAATATTATATTTATTACAATTAGATAATCCAACATTAGTCTCTAATTTCCTACCAATCAAGAATCATATTTTGATGATTTTGATGTATTGTTATTACATTCTCTGCATCTGTTTATTAAGGAGTTACCCTCCGGAACGACCTATTGGCTCTTGGGCTTTTGTCTTATGGCTGTTATGAAGTCTTAATAACAAAAATCAAACCATTGTGAGATAAAGTATATATCTACATTATCCAAACAATTTACATCTTAGACAATGTTCTGGAATCAGTGAATTAATATCATGATCATGTAATTGCTTCGAATATTTAGCAAAAAAATGTAACTAAAATTTTTATTCATATTCATTCAAATACTTCATCATTCAATAAAAAAAATTCTTCAAACATTTTTAACAATATTATTGATTGTTAATGCGATCATGTAAAATATTTGTTGGTTTCAATACAACACATGACGTCATCGTATTTGAAAATCGAAATGAAGCAGCTTTTAATATATGAATCAAAATTCAAAAACACTCCGCTATAATTCCAACAATTACATAGCACAAATACAAGAAAATGCAAAAAAAAGTTTACTAATCATAATAAGCAATCAATACAAATTGATGTAGCTAATTTATAAAATTATTTCAAATATGTAGTGAAATTATATTATTACAAATATATTAATCAGGTTTTCGCTAGGAAGAAAGGATTCATTCGCTTCAATTATGTTCATCGTGTGTTAAAATAAAGTTGAAAATACATAGAACGATGTTATCATTTAAGACACTTATTATTTCAAGCAATCGACGTCGATGAATGAATTAATCATTGTTCGTTTTTTTATACTAAATTTCATTATTGATTGACGATACAATAATTTACTGTTTTTAATGTAAATAATGACACGTCAACCTGCTTTAGAATAGATGGTACATTTTTTGGATTCATTTTGTCATTGATGAAATGATGATTATTGCTTCCAGATTTTAATCATCTTCATGTTGTCGTTAATTATCCTCAAAATTGATTTTGACTGTTTATATTTCATTCAAGCTTAATCTAATAAACAGTGACGTGCATTCTTATCATCTAATAAGCCATAATATGAGTCATATGAATGATCATGAACTTCATTGATACTTAATCCTTAAATGAAATAAATCATATTTGACATGCGAATGAATAGGATTAATTAAATATTTATATAAAATAAACACAAATCCATGGTTATAATAATATTTGTTATCATGCCACTACTATTTGTAGCAATTTGAATGTAATATTTGATAGATTTATTTTTTTGAATTCTGAACAATGTCATCAGATATCACAATATAGATATTTAGGCAATATACGAATTTAAGAATGGCTATAGGAATCCGATATCCGTTTAAGGTAAATCAAAACTAATCAAAGACGAAAAATGATTCAAATGAACATGAATCGTGGTTAAGAGAAGCGTTTGAACAATTGGAAATTGACAAAGATGGAATGTTGTACAATGATGAAAAAATCAAAATCATAATAAGGATATTAGATAAAATCCTTCTGGGAGATATCTATGAGATCATGTTGGAGCTGAACTCGTATGCCAGTGGATAAACTTATTTTGTAGTTTTTCAACCAATGTATATTTATTTTTATTATCAAATATTTTATTTATCCATTTTAAACAAATTTTTCCATTTATTTAGTATGTTTTTATAATTCTCGATAACTAACGATCCTTCGATCAATCGACTTATCTCGTTAAAAATAGATTATCCAAATACATAGAGGTTTTTAAGCTCGACCACATGAGTCTATGTAATGATTTTAATAACAGCGCCATATCTAGTTATTTCGAAGGAATATTTTCATTGTGTTTTTGTGGTAAACAACGAGATAATTACATTGTAACTGAATTCTTCCATATATACATATGATGTTGATTCTAAACGCTTAAAATTTATATTTATTGAATATTTTATACTAAAGAACGAATCAGTTTTACTCTGCTCTCCAACAGAGGCCCGCGTGATAAAACAACCAGCTTCATTTGAAAGAATCAATTTGTTAAAATATTTCGCGATAGAATATAATTCGATTAGTTTTGACATATTAAATGATGATTTATTTCCATGTATTTGATTATATGTTTATTATCGGCCTACATCTATAAAAAAAAATCATAATTCTGCATATTTATTCACCTAACAAGAATCCACACGAATTCAAAATCGTTATTTAAATTATCTTGCAAACAGCGTTAAAAATGGCCAATAATTAAAATAAGTAATTTTATTCATATTTACATTACAAACCCATGAAATAATCTAAAAAACGCGACAATTAGAATAGCGAAAGTGTTTTCATTGTATTCTGGGATAAAACTGAACGTTTATAATAATTTTTTACAAGCACCAGTCTTATAAATGGTGTTGAAATTGTTTTAAAACTACAAAGATAAATATATGTCATTTTAATTAATTAAATATGTTGTATTTCACTTTCATCGCAGGAAGGTTCTATTTCACAATAATACGGTAGTTGAAAAATATCCAGTTAAATTTCAACTTCTCGAGTAAAAAGGTCAATTCACTAGAATTTGAATGTTTGCCATTATAATATCCTTTTAAAAGTTTTCAAATCTTTTGTAACAAAAATACTATCCCAGTCGTAATCGAACCTACCATCAATCGACGCTCATACACAGCTCACTTAATAGACCACTCAACGCTGGCAAGTTAACCAGTATATACCGAGAGTCCCAAAACAGGACACCCTCCTTTTTAAAAATAAGTGATTTTAATATAATTAAAACGTGAAATTTTACATTTGCAATCTATATCACATTTAGTTATCATACAGTATTTTTATATTAAATATATAATAGATGTTTGAGGTATTGTAATCAAAGCTTTTTATTCTTAGCCTAAAGAGTACAAAACTAGGTATACGATGATATTTTGATTTGAGTTGTTAACATTTTTTACTGAGGTGAGGACTATATCATACCAATTATCATAATCGACATATGCTGTTTTACCGACGAAAAAAAGCGATTTTTCTTATTTTATGGATTATATTTATCGCCATGCGTATGCCCAGATTTAAATTTTAGTAAAAATTACTTTAATTATAAATATATCATTGTGTTTTTGAATATGATAATTATTTTTAATTAAAATAAAAGAAGAAGTTTCGGTTAAAATTAGCGTTTATGAAGTCTAATTTGGCGTTTGTATGGTCAAATTTAGTGCGGCTGTTTTTTTGCAGAGATATGCAGTTAGATATGATTATTCTTTTAGTTTAATTTGGATTTGTATCTGGTTAAATTGGAATAGAAACCACTAAAAACCACCGCATCAATTTGCTCTGAATAAACGCTAATTGGGCCCGAAAACCAAGTATCTGTCTATTAAAACAATAAGATAGTTAATTTTGCTCGAACTAACACAAAATCAAGTTATCATTTCAAAAATATTCCTTTAATTCCAAAATATGAATTGTTCAAAAAGCAATGCGTTATTCTTTGAAGATGGCGATTTATGGAACGGATTTCTCGATTAAGTCTTTTCCCTTATTCAAATTTTTGTTACTTTGTTAAATAAGTAAGGCATTGGTCATACTTTTAGGAATAACCTCGTTTTTTTTCAAAGATGATCGAACTGTTGATTGAGATTTGAGGTTGAGATCAGAATCATTTAACATTTTGTTGGTAAATTAAGTTTAAAGTTAAAAATCCATGAAAACGACTCACGATTTAGAAGAAATGACTCTATGAAGGATTCTTCTTTTTGTTGTCTTATTGATATTAATTAAAAAACAGGTAGATTTTTGATAGAATTTAATTATAAGTTCATGTATTCTCATATTTTAATCTGATATTGTTCAAATATTGTTTATAAAATATTGAGCTTATTATGAGTATATAAGTCGTGAATTTTGTCAGACATTCTACAATATTGTGTTGAAGAGCTGTTTAAGAAGAAATCAAAGGAATATTTTCATTTTATTTATTAATTTCTACACTTAAGCTAATGGATATACATTCCTAATCGACGATATCTCATTTTCGTAGAACATCGGAAAAATTCGACATTAATGACAACAAAAACGAATATTTTCAATAAATTATTTTTCACAAATTTCTGATTGTTTCATAATAGTCAGAATATTTCAGTTGCGCACAAAATATGCAATAGGTTTTTGCGTAGATTTCCAACCAAACTACAGTTTTTAAATCGTCGTGTTGTTAATATATACACTAGCGTCTCCTAACCTTTCCTACTTGAAGTAACCCTATGTCTCACCAAAACATTTCAGTCATTAAAGATTCCATATGATACGTCGAAGAAAGGGTTCGTAAAACGTCGGTATCCACTTGTTGTCTCATACGGCCTACTTATTTCTGATATATTCATTTAAAAGTGAATGAAACTGTACGAAAAGCGTTTTATTGAAATCATTTATGTATTTACAAAAAGCCCAATAAATTTAAACATAAATAGTTGATTTTATGAAAAGTAGCCAATATATGCCTTATTTTGAAGGATTAATACAAAGGAACCATCCGATATCACTCGATTAACCGGTATATAGGTTTTACTTTTCATTTCAAAAATTAGATCCGATATGTGATTATTCATAATAAGTAATAAAAAATTAGAAACAGGAGATAGCTATGCGCAGTTTATGATGTAAATCTCGGATATAATATTTTGTTTCTTTTTAATTACAGCGATGCTATTCAAACATTCATACGTGCGCTCAAATGTTTATTTGCTAAGCGGTAGATGATTGAAAACTCGCAGCAATTTTTATGATTGTGAAAAAAATTTTCCAGAATAGAACGCAAGTCTATAATTCAACAGTAATACAATTTTTTAGGAAAATTTCGAATAAATTGTATAATGTTAATGAAAATTAAAACAACAATGTTTTTATCGATTATTAATTCAAAGGCTACCGTAAACATGTTCCCATCATGCAAAAAAACTCCAAATTATCGTCTAAAACTTCAGTTTTTACATTAAAAAATTCTTTTCCTCTAACGAAAAATTAATCTGTAAGTTATAACCTATTTTGTTTCACTTATTATGCCATCTTCATCCACATAGCTCTTTTTGAATTATGGAAAATGACGTATTTTGTATTTATTTTTGGAGGTTCCGGTAACTTGTGATATACTAAATGATGTGATTTTTCCATTTATAATAATTTTTTCACTTAAAGAGAACATAGGACTAGATGAACATTAGTTCATGTTTAATTCACTGAACTAATTGAATATTTAATTGTACCTTTATCAATGGACATAGTGCAATTTTATTCATATAGGAACGATTTCGTTGATTTACAATAGACTTTTATTGACAGATAGTAAACTATATACCGAAATGTATCGATTAGCCATCGATTAAATCCTGGTTGAGATTATTCTCACATTTAAATATTTATGTGATTAATATTAATCAAAAATATCGCATAAATGAATGAGTCACTAAACAGGTGTGACAAAAGATTTAGAAAACCCTGCAATACTATGAAGTTTTGCTGAAAAGCACAATGTATGTATATTTTTAATATTTGATTGCAATTTATATGTAAGCGATTTCGGACGAAGTACATGTAGATTAATTAGTAAATTTTAATAGCGGTGAATGAATTTCACCTTTTGGTTCAGGAAATCAAGTTGAAATTCTACATCAAATCCATATAAATGATTTAGCAAAATAAGCCACTATTGACAGGTAGCTCTCGGATGTAAATTATCATGAAATTGATACACAGCTAGAATCAACGAGAAATTATTTGTGTAACTTCGATTATAAATTTTATAAGCAGGTGTTAATATTCTTTATTCCAAATTTTCAAAATAAATATTATGCTAAATTTCTAAGCGTGAATATGATTTCCCCGAATGCTGTTTGATATTTATAAAGTTAAAATATTGTTTTATAGGTTTATACATTTGTGTTTAAATGCCCGACATCAGAAAATGTATTCTATATCTCCACGATTCGTTGTACTATTTCTTCAATTTATCACAACGGACATTCCTCAATCGAGTATGAATGTAAATTTATTCATTTGAGTTATTCTGAGGTGCATTTCTTATCACTCATATTAAGTCTTCTTCATCAATGAAAATGGTGTATATCTTTTATACAATTATTTAAAAAAAAATAAAAAAATTTCTCCCCAGAATTGTGTTACTTTTTGCAAATTATCTCTCAGATTGATAACTTTGACAGAACTGTTTTATGTCGTTTAAAGTTTAAGCAAAATCTAAATGTAATAATGCGATATTCAACCAGAACAAATAATGAAGATATCGCATGGCTCTTGTTCCATTATTTTAAGATGCTTCACAGTATAAAATTGTTGGGTGTAATCGTATTCAACGACTCCCAAGTCTAAGACATCACGAATTCTATTTTATGCTCGACATCAAATAAAATGACGACCTCAGTTCGTATCAGGACTCTCAAAAGTTTAAACTTGCACTCTGAAAAGGTCAAGTGATACGATTCAGATCGATACAATTGATAAATTAATTGAAATGCCCTCAATATTTGCCATCGATCTATTCAGGAAAACTGCAGAGACCTCTTGATTTCTCTGATAAGTTTGAAATTATAAAAAATAAAAATCAGAGACTCCCTAATATTTCTGATTTTGTTTACCTCCCCTATTATTGACCACGGAGCCAACCCTTGGTTACGGAAAACTATAACCCAACTGCAAAGCTAAATTATTAAAATATATGGAAAAATATCAAATCGTTCATTCGAAGCTAAGTACTTCTTACACAGTACTATATGAAGAGCGCGATTACTCTAAGGATTCCCAATTCCATACAAATTCAGGTCGCGTTAAATTGTGTCGTCAAAGAGCTATTCAAAAAACAAACCCCTTGATAATTTATTAATTAAAAGCTTAACCTAATCATACCTAACCGCCAATAGACTTAAGGATATTTCGGAATATTCTAAGGGGCAACTAAAGTTTGGAAAAATTTTTCCATATGGAAAAACAGCTCATGAAAATATTGATTCTTGATTTAAGTTTTCGCTCGTATTTCATCAAACTTCAAAGAAAACAACATTTTTTGCTTGAAAATCTAATGAACGACGACGTCGCGACTACTAACCATGATTTTATCAAATACATATTTTCNAATATAAGATTATTAAACGATTTACATTTAAATTGTTAACATTTACCAAAAAATATTTCTAATTCAGGGTTGGCTATTCTAATGACTTGAGAGCCTTACTAAAAAGCGATGATCATAGAGTTTCAATAACTTGTGATATTTCTGAGAAAACAAATGCGACAATACGTGTACGTAAATTCCATTCAAACATATATTTTGACGGTAAAGAAAGTTGCTCGTTGGTAACCGATCATAAATTTTTTGTGAATAATTTCTGCGTTTTAGCATTATGGGGTTAGGAATCTTATTTATTTATTTATATTCCCATGAAATTAAAGTATGAAGTAAATAAAAATGGATAGACTTATTTTTAGCTTTCAATCACGTATGTTGTTTTTATGTTCGGAATGTTGAATGCCTACGATTCTCCATAGCAAAAGAGTCATATGCGATAGTAAATGAAAACCATATAAAGCTCTTATTTTGAGATATTTTTATAAAAACCTTTTTATGGATGTTTTTTCAATCTTTTATATAATACCATGCCGATTGGTTACGGTCGAATAATTAGCCCATTCCCATCAATCAACGAGTACTTTTTTAGGTATTAATATTAATTTGCTAGTGATGAAATATAAATGAATCGTTCTGGTGTGCCATTTACAGTTCAAATTATTGATATGTCGTCATAAAACAAATTAAACTGAAAATATTTGTTAAATAAAAATGTAGGCGAGAATAATATTTAGTAATGTTGAAAAAATGTTCTTTTGAAAAATAATCAAATGTTTTTTTGTTTATTTAAGTAATACAAAACAGAAATAATGAAAAAATCAAACATCAACATTTTAGCGACTTTTTGTTATAGATAAAATTCGACCATTTATATCAATGACTGTTAAGTTTTGAAAATGTTTTGGCTGAGGTTAAATTTACAAAATAATACAATTGAGAGCAGTAAGATCAATAATTTTGTTATTGTTTGTTTTTATTGTCTTTGATATTTTTATCATACCCGCAAAGTTCCTAGTACAGCATAATATTACCAAAATAATCTTATTACTGTTCTTAATCATCCAAAATATTTTTGCGAATTTAATCCGATTTAAAAATTTAGATGGTTGGATTTTTTGGTTTAAAGTAACTGTAATTTTTGATTAGATCGAATGAGAAATTAAGAGATAAATGTAAAGAACTAACTGCGGAAGGAGAGAGGCTTGTAGAGCTTGAGCGGTTCGAAGGTATGATTTTTCTAACATCAAGAAGCTGCAAGGGCATATTTTGAAGCAGCTGAATTGATTGTGGGTCATAAGTTGAAAAAAATGTATGCGACAAATAGATATGAAAAAGCTGCAGAATGCTATTCTCAGATAAAATCACCACTAGCCTTTATGTGTTATAAGAAAGTTATCGAAGTCTACATGAAAAAAGTATGTCTGTAATTTTATCAGCGATATATAGGAAAAGCCATTCAGGCCTGCTTCGAATATGGATATAAATGTGAAATCGTTTTTGGGGACGAGAACAAACGCGATGAATTTTACAGAATAGGCGATGAGCTGAGAGATAAACACAAAATACCCCACTTGTGTGCCATCGAGAAATTTGACAAGAGTAAATACGGAAACGGTCTACATATCAGGGTCGTGGATCTGGTTAAGGTTATTAATTAATTTAATATAGTTCGATGCTAGTGAACAAAAAGGAGGCCGTGAACCAGTTCTTTATGCATGTAATTTGTTAAAACTAACATAGCTCTTTGTAGAGAATGCATCGATGTCTATAAAAATATATATAGCCATTGCTTTCTAAAACCAATAAATTACTGAATCTAGAATAGGTTAATTAAGATATTATTTAATTAGTAAATCTTAAGGCTATTTCTATGAATTAAAAAAGTCACCGTATAAATCAGGAATTCAATATAATTAATATCGTATTCTCATTAAAAATAGTCTATAATTGAACAAATTAGAACAAGTGGCTATGCAAATTCCGGTATGGGCGTGTTAGCTTTATTTAATGAATACTTATCCTTGATTTGCGCATGAATTGAATTTTTCTAACTAAAATCTGTTTAATTTAAATGCTGTGATGAATATTTTAGCCTAAAAATTTGTATGAATGATGTTATCTTAATTAATGAGCGATCCCTGATATAAAACATACTTTCTATAACTTCAAAAATTTTTTTTAATATTCATTATGATAAAGTTAATCACCAGTCTATATAGTCGTTAATAATCGTTTTTTACAATTACTTGTGGTTATAGATAGATAGTAACTCTTGTCTTGACTAAGAGAGCATTAATTATGATGACAGCTTATGGAATTATCTAATGCAATATGCATTTTTGTTTTCAAATGTTAAATTTATGCATTTCTTTTTCAAAAAATAGTTCCAGAATGTTATCTAATATTCTTTTAATTATGTACGGCTGAATAAATATCAATGACTGTTAGTTAAGCTTTATATTCAAATAAATTTAATTTTGTTAATTCCACAAAAATTCATAAATCTTTAACCGTTTAAATTTTCTTAAAACTGGAACCTGATTTTATTTTATACGAAAATTTAACTTATTCAATGAATTCTATAAGTAAATTTGTTAGGAAATTTAAATGTCTGAGGTAAAACTATCGATAATATTATGTACGCTAAAAGTATAAAATCTATGAAAGAATAGACAGTTTCAGCAGATAATTCATTATGGATTCTGCACCTGCATTTAATTAAAACAATAAAATGATTGGTTTCGTGATATTTTATTTCGTGATCAAGATAATGTCATAGATCGTGTAAATATACATAATTTAACGGAATAAGCGCAACATAGACGCTGTTAATACAACCATATCTAGTACTATTCTTTAATTTGTATACCTGGTTTTATATAGAAGTAGAATACAGATGCGCCAGATATTTGAAACTTTGAAATGGATTCCTGATGAATGTACAACATCGTAAATCGTATTTTTATATTATTTGTATACGAGTTATTTCTGTTCTATCTTGCACTTAAAAAGAAATGTCTTGCTGTGTAACGTTAGTTCAATTACTACCAAAAATCATTTTCCTTTGAAAACATGCCTCTATGATGCTTGTCTTTATGGATTCTCTGCTAATCAATATTATTAGTTCCTGGCCTCTGATTATCATGTTTTTGAATGTTAGATGTAATTAACTTATTTTGAAATAATGTTGTATAAATAAGTTATCGATGGCTATGAAATAGTGTGATTGACACAATGGTGCGTGTTAGATCGTTTAAAACCTAAAAACAATCAATTTCTGTAAACCTGTTTCCCATAGCCTTTAATTGATTAAATCTACTCTTTATAAAACAAAAAAATCTCTTTCATTAATATATCCAGTTAGAATCTATATGTCTTAACTCTTCAGATTATGACTAAACACGGATGCAAATACTGTGAGGCTCGAATAGGTTATGACAGCCAGCAATTAACATTTGAATGTATATATTATTCACGATTAAATTTTAAGCATCATAGTATTTCCCTTTGTTATTTTTTGTATGTAAATATCGAACTGAGTGTTTCCGGCTTGAAAATCGTTTAGTTAGTCGTCAATGTTAGAGAGAATTGGCTAAGAAATACTTTCGATCCAGTTCAATAATACATCCTTTTGGTTAATTTGTCAACATTCCGTATGCGTGGACAACGAGTTCCATTGAAAGCAGCATTAAGAAGCTGAGAACCATGAAATATTGGATAGAAAATGCAATTTGTGAAATGTTTACATATATCTACGAAAAAACTGTGGAAGCACAGAAACATTCTTAAATAAAACTTGATGACGTTAAGTAATTGCAAAAGAAAGTTTTTATGTCAAACGTATAGTTGTGATTTCATTTCCATCGTTCAGTTGTGTTGGCTTGATCAAGTGTGTCTGCAAGCTGTTTGTATTGAAATATGACCCAAAAAGACCATATATTTACAAAAGATCCTCTTTCAAGTTTGACTATTAGGCGAATATTGACAACCTCAAAAAGAACATATTAAGACAGTGGAATGAAAAACTTGGTAACGTCTGGTATTTATTAATGGATGCTGACGAGATCAAAGATAACGTTCAGTGAACTCCTATTTTTATCTTTCTGCATACACTTAACAAATGATTACATATCAATCAATAACTAGCTTTCATGACTTAGCTGAATGGTTGGACGTCTGCTGACTAAGTTTTTTACGGATCTGCTTTAATTTTCCATTCTGAAATAATGAGAGGTAACTGCATTAAATATTTACTAAAAAGCTGATTCATTTATTTACTCTAAAAAATCATGAGTTTTTGCCGATTTAATTTTACTTTTACATGACTTGATCTCACAAACGATTCGATCTAAAATATGTAAACATATAGAAACAAAGAAAATTACCTTTTGTTTATAAAAAAAAACACTTATATGATGAAATATGTTTACAATTCTGTTAACTTCATGAATTCTAGATGATATATATTCATCGGTTACGATCGTTTGGTGATTAAATTGAATCAAAATGTCCAGATATCGCATACTATACTGATGATAAGGGGGAAAGTTTTTGAATTTTTCAAAAATTTATTAGAATTAAGATCTAAAAATTGGCAAAATTTTATAAATGATCTCAGACACTACCGTATATTCAAATGAACAGATGTTAATAATGATGAGTGATGATTAATACATTCACACTGCGTCTAAAATAGACAAATCACTGAATCCATTTTTATATCTTGTGCTGCACGTTTTCGTGCTGAAATTAAGTGTTATGTTGTCTCATTTAAGGTCATCACATCTTTTGATTTCAAATGTGCTTCGCCATTGAATATAATTCGATTTGACTTTAGTAGGTAGTAATGACATTTTTAACACTGATGAATGATGTTTTCTGTAGCTTTGATAGCTTCAAAAATTTCATTCTTCTAATTAACCTAATTTTTGAATTTTTGTCTTAATTCAGAGTTTAAGAATGATATGGGGCAGTTAGACGGAAGCTACTTTCCTATATCAACTCATATACAATTATAATACAACAAAAAATCATATCAAAATTTATTTTCAGTTGCAAATCGACAACTTGCGAAAGTGTAAGAGACATAGTTCAAAAAAGTTGTTTTATGAATTCTAAAACACATACATTTCAGCAAGAGTATAATATTTGAACTTTAAAAATAGTAAATTTAGATCTAATCTAACTGATAACAATCTCTCCTCTATTAATTATTTTGCTACGACCAATATTTAAACCAATAACGACAGCGAGGTTAACTATAGTCATGCATATCCTTCTCATCCACACCTAACATATATTATAGATAAACAGCAATAAAATTTGTTATATCTTGATTTGAAATCCAGGTCTGTTGTCGCGCAGGCGCACCTTTGTGCATGTCTGAAACAAAATATATATTTTAAATGATGCAACTGTGAATAAGTTTTGGAATATTTAGTCTCTGTAAACAGTAGTCTTCTGCTTTGAGACAGGATGGTGACTGACTTTTGGTGATGTGAAATAACGCCTATTTTTCTGGTTCGGATACATAAAACGAGTTTATGTATTTTACACAAACGTGCGCAATGATATCGAAAGACGTGATGCCGAGATATTAATGTTAAATGGGAAACTATTTCTAATGTATAAATCCATTGATTAAATAATTATTCTTCACAAATTCTCATCAATATCAAAAATTACTTTTAGAAACTATGGATTAATCCTAAGGTAAACGACATGTGCTTAAATATGATTGGATTCAGTGCCAAGGGGTAAGGGTCGATGAGTATTCTTAGTCAAATCACTATTTA
>JWZT01005356.1:78570-102228 GCA_000827895.1 Thelohanellus kitauei
TTTAATGTGTTGTAGAATCCGATTAACTTCAAATGATGACGATAAACTCATTTTTATTTAATTGTGATAATGTAGGTAACAGTATAATCGGATTAAAGACGATTTCATCTCTAAATATAGTTCAATCTCTATTTCTGTAGTTGATGATGAGCGAGAGGTTAATTTGAGAAACATACCAAATATTAAATCAAAAAATCTCCAAAATCTATATTTTAAATTCTATTTTATTACCGCATTTAGAATATGATGTCTAAATCTGGCCTTATTCCAAAAAGCGCATTCTGACTAGGTATCGCATCTTTAATGAGCAGAAGCGCATGTTTTGTTTTGATCGAGGAGTAACCGACACATGATCTGTGAACCTACATAACACCAGATCAGAGAAGGTGCCACGGAGCCACTCTTGGGTGAAGCAGTAAACGGACGGGATGAAACTCACATTGTAATATGACATCATAAATTTTTCCATCCTACTGTCACAATAAAAGAGTCCATCTGCCTATTTCTTTGATTATAAATCATGGCAATCTTAAAAACGTTAGTGCTGATTTGAAAATTATATCAAGTCAGAGGATACACTGGAAAAAGTATCAAGTAATAAGGAAACCGATGATATCTGTATCTTTGATCTGATAAAAACATTCAAATTATTTCACATTAATTCATTCATGATAATTACATATACGTTGATTACTATCACAATTCACGGGACAAATATCATGAATGTGCGATCATCGATAATTTACTGAACCTTATTGAAGTTTGAAAGATGAGTCTTTAATTATCATTGAATAAAGGTGACACTTTTATGAGCGCTCGCATTCATATATATTTTATATGAATTTAACATCTTCAGATATGATCTTAAGATCGTTTATTATAAGTGCAGGATTAAGGTTTTTTTCTGGTAAAATCATAACTGAAGAAGGATGACCAATTTTGTTACAGATTTTTGTTTTGAACATCATAAAATTTACAAAACGATTTTTCGTTAGACGCTGGAGTCAAATATTTTCATCACAAAAAGCGACAAAAATAATCTTATGAAAGCCATAATGCTGCAATTGACTATTTATATAACCAAGGAAGGTTATAATTTTAACGATTCATTCTTTGAGAATTCATATATATGACTTTAAGACAGTAAAGCTCCGATTTTTCAAAGTAATTACACCATAAAATCATGATTCATTTTTATCCAAAAAATTCTGAACTTATTAATTTTCGAATGAAAAAATAGACGATGACGAATATTCAATTATAACCAGATTTCTATGTCCCCAATTTCTACTTTAAACCAATTTACAAAAAAACGGATTTAAGGTTTTTGTTTTTAAACATATGGAAATACGCTGCCGTCGAAATCACAGATCTCTGTATAATCCAACATATTCTTTATTGTTAGATTTGTGTCTACCTATAATATCTTAAATCAACGTTTTTCATAAATTATGCCTCAGCTGAATCCTCAGTTGATGTTTTCGATCGCCATGGAACCGTGTCATCGGATTCAAGTGTTTGTTCTTCTTTTTAACAAATTATATGATAGATATCATGCTTGATAACTGAATAATAAATCAATAATAATGAGTGATCATGTTCAAGGAAAACGATCATTTATTATTTTTAGATTACCAGCCATGTAAGATGTTAACCGCTTCTGAGCAAGTTGACGTCTTGGTTCATTACAAATACCTATTTTTGGGTTTTACATCTTTATCTTTCATTCAGCGTACCTTATGGCTCACTCAAAAGCAGATTTTTTTAAATTTAAGAAAAATGATAAAAATAAAGAGACATGAAGTTTCAAAACCCATTTGAATTAGACATAAATGTTTCTCTATTAAAGTTCCTGAAGCAAAGCATGTTCACTTTCGGGTCCATCTATTCTCAGTTTTTGCGATATTCGCCTGGACGTTGTAACAGATGACTGCAAGAAGTTTGCATTACAAATAAAAATATTACGATTTATAATCGTTTGCGTTATATAAACAGCCCTATTTCTTTCAGCCGTGCCAAATAATTTACCAAAAAGTTATTTTGATGCCCCTTTATTCTCTTATGTGACGTAACTCTCTTGAATGATGCAATATAATATAAATAACTACAGATAAATAAGTTATGGGTGATATGTGACAAATGGACAACATCTTGTAGAATCAATCAAATTATTTGTATCATTGTGACAATGCTAACATACCAGAGAATTTAAATTTTGTTTTCAATTAATAAATCTAATTTAAATAACCAACAAATCAAATAGATTTGTTTTGAAACGTTGGGTTTGCGAACCTCAAATTGGGAGTGTCAAATAATAGGATCAAGAGGTTATTATATAGTTTACGGTACAGTTTTTCTCCAAGGTCCAAACCAAAAAGCTGCTTTTATTCGAAAAGGAAGTCTCTTATAAACACAAATATGAGTATTAATGATTCAAAAACATTGCAATCAAGTATTGCATCAGTATCAAGACAAATATCGTGACAAGACTGAACTAAATGTATTCAAGAATTCCCCCGATTTGCCATTAAGCCTTTTCCCGGAGAAAACATTTAATTCATTTTACATCATGAGAATGATTTTTGAAATAAAATGCCTCTTTTTTGAAATAATGTTTTTATTAAAATAAATTGCCTTTTGAATGAGCGTTGAGGAACGCTGAATGAAAGATAAAGCAGTTCTGCATTTAAAATCTGAATTTTTGAATGAACCAATAGGTAATTATTATTGAAAGAAGAGATGGTCGTGCCATAAAAATCTGTTTTCTGAATGAGTCAACTGGTACTTTTGCTCATGAAATAGCGTATGAATGAAATCTATGATGAATCAACTATAAAAACTTTGCTGATTAAATATATTATATTTTTTTGTTCCAATTATATGAGAGTAATTGTTTGATTTTGGTGCACCGTTTTCAGTGGTAAATTGGCGCTTGACGGTTTCTGCCAAGTTACCCGATTCTGGACCTTGTTTTCTACAAACACGCCCGAAGTTCGTCTTAAAAATACATTAGTCATTTTCTCTAATTGACTTTTATTGTTGCAATGGCCGAAAATTGGTGCATAAACAACTAAAAAATTGGAAAATAAAATAAAAATGGTTGAGTTTTTCAGAAATTGTTTGGTATTTGTGTCTAATTAATATCCAGAAATCTCGATTTTAACTTCCAAGATTTTCAGCATCCATGTTCTATCACTTATAACACTAGAAACCTCGTCATCTTCTGATAATGTAAACATTTCTTCAAACGGCTAAAATTGTACAAATTAGTTTCAAAACATGTTGTATTAGTCAATATATCTACGGAAAATGTTTTCTGAGACATGCCAAGAGAGAAGTGATTAAAGATCAATTGCAAAATATTTTCAATAATACATTCAACAATACATGAAAACATTTCCACTTCCTCTGTAGCTGCATGTTTAATTCAAATTGGAATTTTCTGCTAAATGCCATCATTTTATCCGTCGACGTTATGATATAAGCGTTTTTGTTCTCCCCACTGTTGTTCAAAAAGTGTGATTCAAGAAATATATCGGCAATCTAAGTTAGTTTAATAAGCCATGTTTTATAGATGTGATCTTCTACAAAATCATTTAGGGTTCCCTGCAAACATATAGTGAGAATCTTTACTCTTAGTTCAAAGAAACAATACACGGATTTCTGTTATGAAAACCAGCATATATTCTAAGCTTTATCATGGTAACATAGTTTTCTTCCATACTCTTACAAAGTTTGGCAAACTGATGACATTTGTGTGCTCTCCGCTTCGTGTAGTAAACGATTTTAATCACCATTTCCAATATATATTTCAGTTCTGACACAACTGTTTTGGCAACCAGTACCTCTCCATTAAGAAAGCTTTATGTAACTATAATATATGGATTTTTATATTGTGGAAGCGTGACATTCTTTAACGTTTCCAGGTCTTGAATGTGCGCGCTCAGTACAAATGCCAACAGATTATTTCGAGGCCAGTTATCAGGAATCCAAATACAATGTTAAAAAATCATAGTCCTCTTGTCATTCGTTTGTTTTTGGCAACTCTTTTTTGCTCAGAAAGTCTCTAGAGGCGTTACAATCAATAAAAAGATCATAATAATTTGTTTTAAACCGCATATTTTAGTGCTTTAGTGGAACAAAAGTTCAAAAACCCCGTGACTCTTAATTTTTGACACAATATTCAATTCAATCTCATGCCATTACGCAAATTACACTCCAGATCGTATTGTTTGAATGGATGATCTAGTTTTTGGGAGATGAAACAGCCCTCCATAAGGTAATCCTCACCATTTCTTGGCATGCTGGTAAAGTGATATCTTAACTGATGGTATGTGATTTCATATTCGATGAACTTATCTCCGCCACAACATATCTATCTTCATAGGCTTTAACTAATCTTGAATTTTTCACAAAAGTAACTGTCTACCTCTTTTACAAGGATAACCAACTTTAAAAATACTAAAGGTTTTTGTCTGATATTTCTGAATGTCTGGTGGTTAAAGGGCGTTTAAGTTTAACGTTGGGCCTTTGCACTACTATAAAGAAATTCAACAATAAAATCCTACACCGCGCCCGATGGCAGGATAGATCTCATATCAAGTAAGTTCTAGAGAAAAGTTATTTATACTAAATGAAATAAGTTTAATTTTCTGATTGGTTTTATAATTTTTTGGCCCTTTTGGCTTGGTGGATGAGATATTAAGCTTAGAAACTGCAGATTCTATCGATTACTGTTTTATTTCCGTATAATTTTTTTCTACGGCAACTACGAACTTTTCCTTCTTCAAAGACATGTACATATTGGCTATCAGTAAAATTTGTAAAATAAAACTAGATTAAAATAATTGAACTCGCGTCCAAATTAACCACTTTACGTGTTTACAGCAACAAAATAACACATGAAACAATTTCGTTGCAAAAGTGTGACTAATGTCACATAGAACAACTGTTAAAATTCGAGACAGGGGCGATTTAAATATATTTTTGGCGGAACCCTAGCAGACTTTCAGCAGAACCACTAGTTTCAGGGAAACTACAGTGAAAAAAAAAACTACCTAATCGAATATTTTATCATTATTTCTACATAATAATATTAACTAGACAACGCATATTTTCACTCGTTTGCTGATTATCGATTAGCGCTGTACCTATTAAATGAATCTAATGTTTTTTTTAATTTACATCTAAACACAATCCTATTCTCTCTGTATTAAAACAAAAATATGAATTGTACTCATTTGCTGATTGACAATTAAACTGTTTTTTGTATCATACTCACGTTTCATGGAGAATTGATCTCAGGTTTTTTGTCAGGTATACATTGATGTTGCAGTTGAAGTATTTTTTACGGAAGATGACAACGTATTTTACTAAAAGTTATAGGGTTTGATTTCGATTAATGACTGTTGGAATATGTATGATGACCTGAGAAAAATTTATATTTCATCGCTGAGAACTAAAGGGTTTTAATTTCGATTGCTGGTATGACACATTTCATATAAGAGTAAAATAACTTTTTGTGACACAGAGATAAGAGAATGATATATTTTAAGATCATTTGTGGCCAACAAATTTTTTTGGTATCAAAGAATAAATGGAAGAATTATACTTAGAAATAACGGCTATAATAAAGCATTTTATTTAATAGACTTTTCAAGCTCTTTCATGGCAATGTCTAGAAATTTCAATTCTGATGGTTTCACGACATACCTTCGATGATACGTTGAGGTATTTGACCCATATTTGGACCCATTGATAACTTAAAATCCTCCTCGATGTTACGTGCCAATCTGAAGGCAAATTTATATTTTTGTAGAAGCTCCATTTCCTTCAAAATAACGTCCAGTGTATTAATATTAAATTTTGTCTGGTTACAAGTTAATCTACTTCCTTTTGTTTTGTACTCCGATTTTCGATGAGTTTCGGCATGGGTCGACTGACAATGGCATTTGAAGTGTGTTGAGAAGTTGTCGGTTCTGGTTGGCTGTTTGTACGTGACAAAGAAATCGAGTTTTGCGGTCCTTGGTTACAGTTTGATGTGGGATTAATGAAAGCTAGTGCAGGGGGATGTATCACAGAGAGACCAGGTCGAGTCGTAGGCACTATGATAAAAATCAGTTACACATCCGTATATTTATTCTTTGCCAATGTATAGATGCTTCACTGTGTCGCAACACGTTCAGAAGTCAACTACGTGAACAAGAAAAAACGCGGGAACATGCTACATAGTAATATACATGCTTGTCTGATTCTACCCACTTTGCGGCGTACAATTTTTTCTACTTATGGCTACAGCCGAGTTTTGTTTCCATCATATATTGAGGTTATCATTACATGTCAACATGTACACCGAAAGATCACGATTCCTACCGCTGTTGAGAATAAAATGTAATCTACGTATTTTGTTTAAATCTATTTTAGCAATTATCGGTCTCATGAACACATTCAGTATTTCAATAATCAACGATAGATTGTGCGCATGCTCTAAAAGTATATGGTCTGATTAATGAAATCATAAAATGTAATTATCAATTAAGAGCTATTATTTTTGACTTCAAGTTATTTGAAGGTCTTAGATTAACTCCATAAGTACATATTGGATCATATATTGACATTCCACCCATTTATATCATGGGTCTACAAACATAGCGATTCCCAGGCTGCAGTGGAAATTTTGATCAATCAACCATCCAAGGTATAATTTTTTTATGTAAAATGGCCTTAAAGATTTTTGTAAAAAACCAAATATATTATTCAATTTCGATATATTTGAGGTATTATAATTCACACGAGAACTATTAAATGTATTCACAATAAACATTCAAGTAACATCAGAGTGTAAAGCTGTTTGATTAAGCAATGAGCGTGATTAGTAAAAAGCGATAATTCTGATATCATAATTAAAGTAGCACAATATAGAGAGTCATACTAAAACAAAAAAATCTTGGCCAGTTAGTTTTCATTGCCGAGTACAAGGTTTTGATAATTTAACTCGCAGATTTCATTTAGAAAATATATAATTTAATCTTTAATCAAATAATTGGAATTTAAACATTCAATAAATGATTGAAAAAAACAATGATTTTTGGGGTGAATGTAGGGTATTTCTTAAAATTTAAGTGAATTGTTTAAATTACAAATAAACGAATAAAATCACCAATAATTATATTATCGTAAAAAGCTGAAGCTGACACCCGAATATGTCAAATTGAATCGTATATATAAAAATCTGTGTTATCGAAAAATGTATGATCGATACAGTGTGGCAAGTGGAAAATAAAAATTACTTGTTGACTAGAAGCAGTAATAATTGTAACAAATATACCTGTTTCAGATCGGACTACCCTTGATATTTTCAAACCGCAGAGAATAACACAAAAGTCTGCCTTAATAAAAAATAATTAGATCTGTAGGGCAAAACGTAGGGGTACCCGTAAATGTTTACGTTGCTAGTCAAGACCGATACGTGAGCCTAAATACTGATATTTCAGTCATATTCTTATGACATTACGATTGATTAAAAGGCACCTTTACAATTACGCACGATTTGTTGGTCTTTCGAACGCGTTAGAAATTCGAATAGTGGCGAACTTGCTAAATAGATGAGCACTGCTGAATTATACAATTAATCAAAGTTTTTAAATTTAACTCTTGTTTCAAAAATCATTAAATATTAAGAAGCGAGGAATATTAAAAATGAGATATTAAAAAGGGGATAAGCGCAATAATCGATTGAGCACCGGTAACATTTGATTATGATATATTAAGAAATTAGATTGTTTTTATGAGCCATAATTTTGTAGTAATTATAATTATAACTTCTATAAATCCAAAAAAATACAACCCCCCCCCTTCCCTATCGTGCATATATGGTACCTTAAATTAAAAAAAATCAAAGCTTTCTCATTGAGGCAGCATATGAAAATCAATCTTTGTCGCACAAAAACTCGAAAATCTCAATTGATGTAAGGGTCTCATTTACCATTCCTCTATTTACTAAGGCATCATTATTATAATTTTTCGGATAAGGTGAATCATGATAAACTCAATGATTTAATACAGAACAGGTACTACAGTCTATATAAGCGAGTTATTTTTCATAGATTCGGTCAATTACAAAGATTTTCATTAAGTAAATAGATTTCTCTCTTAAATGGATCCTTTAAAATTAGGAATTGTGATGGAAAAATAAATAATCTTATACGTAATACCTTCAGATGTATTCTTTGCCATTTTTTAAAAATATTTATTATATGAAAAAATCTAGGGATATTAGTTTAAAACGATGAAATACAATATGGTTCTGGAAGATCAATAGATTAAAATATGAAAATAAAAAAATTTATAGATGATGATAGATACGAAATTTCGTGGACATTCGTGCAATCTTTAATATTACTTATTAAAATACACGACGTTTTGCCAATATTGGTTATGGATAAAATCTGATATAAGATGTATTCTTGGTTTTCACCGTATATCTACGAATCACATCCTAAATATGGCAATAAATAAAATTCGTTTTTTTTACATATGCATGATAAGGAAATATATACTGTTCCATAAATTTTACATTTGCGCCATCAATTGACAGTTTAATGGTTTATGAATTCCTGTGAAAAATAATGGGAACGATGACAAATGTTATTGGGCGACATGTGATTTATAATCGTTAGAAAATATAAAATACGTTTTATTTTATTTCGTCTACAGAACTATATTCAAGGTAATACCATTGATTCTGATATCGGATTTCTAAATAGCTCGTTTAGAAATCAAGCATGCCTTCATGAGAGTATCTCGTAAAGCAAGGATGAAAAGTAATATAATTCAGCCCATAACCTGAGTACCATGTGCTCTTTTGTACCTAACAAATGGAACCCAAAATATCCTGTTTTTAAATTATAAATAAATTAATAATATTTTTATAGACTTATCATGTTAATGCCTTTATAAAAGTTGGTGGTATACTTGAACATATTTTTCTCATGTCCCGAATTCTAACTCATTTATCGAGTCTACCGATGAATCCGACACATTTTTATAAATCAAATTTCTTTAGTATACAGCATTTAAAACAATAAATTCTTCATTTACTTGTTAATTTCTGCTTCTAAGTATCATTTACTGTTGTATTTTAGCATATATCGGTAATAGCCGTCACAGTCATAAGCAGTAATTTCTGTTCAGACACTTTCCAATATATTGAAAAGGTCGGTATTTGATCTCAGATATGCTAGTCACCTGGCATACTTCAAGACACAAGATCATGATTCGATGAAGAACATTTTTGTTGATGCATCATGGAGGCCTTTTAACTGTTCTTTTCCATTGGAATACACAATTGTATTTTAATAATGGATAACACGAGGTTTCACAAAAAAAACTATCCATGCCAAGATGCAAGAGAATGGCTTCAGGGTCATATACCTTCCATACTACTCGACTTTCCTCAAACACATTTAAAATTTTTACATAAATGGAATAAAATATTATAACCAACGTCCATGAGGTCAGAAACCGACCTATTTAATCAAATGGTTCAAGAGAAATGACTCTTTCTGACTGTGGTGTCAATTACCGTAATACGCTTGAATACAACCGTCGTTAGGAGATGAAATTTACGAATAGATGTATAATTTATTATTTTTTAGATCTAAATATTAACAACATTTGAGTTTTAAAAATGAGACCTACTCGATCACGAAAATTACGCACATGATTGGAAAAATAATTGATCGATCGGAAAACTCTATATCTAATGAATGATATTGAGCTGTGGTTGATGTTTACATCAATGAAAAATGATTATATATATTATAAACGTAAAATACTACTAAAAATAAATTATGAAAAAGCACCCAATTCATTTAAGATACAGGGTTTTCATTCACTATCGACCGTCTCTGACGTTCAATATTGCGAAGCCTAACAATCAAAATTGTCCACCTGAAAACGACATACGTCATGTACGTCTAAATATGAGTCCATCATTTATTGAATAATTTATAATTTTATTAAATGGGCAAATGATTAAATGAAATCCGCGGCCTTTAATTCTAAAACGTACAAATGATTTAAAAAATTATTTAGCCTGGTTTGAACAAGCCCCTATCTGGACCGTCAAAATAGATGTTAGAATGGAATTTTTCATCACAAGCATTGCAGAATTAGTTTTCCCAGAAATATCACAAATTAATTGAAACTTAAGTATGAGTGCTTTTTAGAAATTGTCTCAAATCATTAAAAAATTTATTGGTAAGTGTAAAAGATGGAAATGTAAATTATTTAATATTCCGTACATTGTGTGTTTTTGCATTATTGTGCGGAGACCTTATTTACTCATTTGCCCATTTAACAAAATTATTAATTAATAAATAATGGATTGACTCATATTTAGCTGTAAATCACGTATGTCGTTTTCAGGTGCACAATGTTTACGCTACGGATGCTTGATAGTAAATAAAAACTCTGCATAGTGTATTAATAACAAAACGTGACATATCGACAGGATTCTTTAAATCAGGTTTAAATGCTGACGTTACAATGTATACCAATCTCAAATAAGATTTTGGAACATATTTCTAAGATCCCAGAACCTATTCTACGTATAGGAACAAAGTTCACCGGTTCTCTATAATTCACATAATATGTTACGAAATATCAAATGCATAGTTTTAAAAGGTCAGGATCAACCATTCGTCCTGTCTCGGATTTTTATACATAGATTTTATCTAATTATTTGGTTAATTTTCTGCCTAATAAATCTTAGAAATATGTTTTTTTGAGTAATTCATAAAGCAGACTATGATCTCGAATTATTGTCTTCTGTAACAATTTTTTTCTATAAAAATGAGTATATAATCAATGTATATTTTCAATAAAGAATGAAAATCTGATTACATGAAATCAAATAGTTTATAATTCTAAAAATTTGAATGTTTATTTTTCACAAATTAAAAGTAGATACAAATCAAAAATAAATGTCTGATAAATCAACCTATATACGTTTCAAAAGTTAAATGAGAACGATTTCGAATATATAAAAAATATTCTAAATTCAAATATCGGTTAAATGTGGTAAAAAAATTCATTATCAAAAAAAAATTTTATGTTTTAGATTTCAATCTATTTTTAACATTAAAAAAACCGTTCATATTACATAATTAGATTTTAATATTTATCATTGATTTTCTTTTACTTGATAATTAACGACTTTAATGTTTAAATATACAGTATTTAAATTTGGACCAATTCTTCTTCTGGGTTTTGATCGTTGATCTGAATTTCGTAATGGTTTCTTCATCAGGATTGTAAAAAAATTCATAACATACTCGATCATATGCCACCTAATTTGAGACTGAAAACTGTTCTTTGTCATTCATTCAATTTTTCTGTTAATCAACAACGAATACATAATTTCGTCAGCAGCTATTAGATTACAAATATACACATTTATCGCAATGCATCAATGAATCCGAATCCAAAAGCTGCGGCATATATTTAAAATATATTTAATTTTGGTTGAGTATGTATTATCCTTAATTTGTTGACAGTGGCATCGCTACGACATAATTTTATAAGGGTTAGGTAAGTATATAGGCGCTTTAGTATTCAGTGAATTGTAGTGTTTAAGAGTGATTTATTTATTTTTAAAAAGTACTTTAGTTGGGACACATTTAACTGTTTGGATTTAAAAGTGAGAGCTTTCAAATTCGTGACTGATTTTTCAAATAAATAAATGAAGCGTAGTTACATCCTTTTTAACGCACGGAAACCATATCACAAATTGTGGAATGGTTGTTCATTGATTAAATTCAAAATAAGCAATAGTTTCTTTATGTTTTTCTCCGGTAGTTGTGATTAAAAAAAAATTGCTTCAACGCGCCACCAGATATGTAGTGAAAAATGAAAAACGCTAATCTGAGTCATAATTAAAGTAAACTTGTTTTTACCTGTAAAATATACAGGCATAAAATCAGACATATTGACCGTATTTACTCGTATGAATATTGGCTAGAAATAAAACAAATAACAGATATGTGAAATTATATTATTTAATATCTTTTTTGAGATTTTGCAATGTGATGTGAAGAAAGTGCAATTCTAGTTCATTTAAGATTTACCATCCATGATATGTTTGGGCGATTGGTGAATATTCGGACCCATCGCTAACTTTAAATCTACATCCATTTTACTCGCTAATGAGTAGGCGAATTTGTATTTATCAAGTAAATTCATTCCATTCAAACATTTATCCAGGGTATTAATATTGAATTTTAACTGTTAATAACTGCGGATACCTCTTTTATTTGTGGATTGGTTGTTCCGATTGGTTTCTTAAGATTTTTGAGATTTTTGATATCTACAGTATTTTGATTCGTAGATGGTTGGGGTGGATTTTGGGTGGTTTTAGAAGAATTTGAGTTGATATTTAGCGGGGCCATGGTGGGCAAGGATTGATTAAATAGAAATTCAGGTAGATTCAGCACAGTTTTAATAGGTATATTGTTCCCAACTATACTTAAACATTCATACCCGTGGAGCCAGGTGTATTTTGACGGTGCGTGGATGTATCGCAGTGGCGTCTCACAGATTGAAGGCCTTTCGCACATGAAAATTTTCGCTCACATGGAACACAAATAAATGAATGCTTATCCGATTTGTTTTCTGTTATAGGAAAAAGTTTCTCCCATTCCTTGTTGTAGTTAGTTCGATTACGAGTATGATTCTTCTGGTTATCAGACATTGTTTCATGTCACGAAAAGTTACGATAATTAAGGAGATTAAATATATCTCTTTTAATCGCCATAATACTGCTTTCACTTATTCGTGATTTATTGTGCTTTGCATAAATTCTTAACACTTGATGAATTATCCACATTGTCTATCATCAGTTGGTACAACCAGCCTGGGGAGGATATCAATACCGAGTATATAATTGTCAATTATTGCACTAGTAATTAGTTCTAACAATCTATTTTATTGTCAGATTCAATATAGATAAATTAATGATATAAATCGATAATGAAGATCCTTCCTAATGCTAATATAAATCAGATTAGATGATCTCTTGAACCCATAACCTGCTTTTATTGACTAGTCTAATAACATAGCTCAAATCAGTACCTCAGGTACAGATTTAGTCACAATCAATATTAAATATCGATGACGATATCTCATATATAATAATTCGTGGATCATAATCAGGGTTTGGGATCATTAAACGGATCATGCTTAATACTAAATATTCGATTAATAAGGGTGCATAATTTAATTATGAAATATATCGATGCAATTAACATTTTTATACCATGTTTTATTTAAAAAAATATAAAAAATTTGTGAACTGAATTAGCTCATGATCGGATTATCATAATTTCTGGAATGAATCCATATCCGATATTCTTTTTATGAAATTATGTTTAATATCATGGTTGAAAGTGTCATCAACATCTGCGAACAAATGATTATTACGTAAACGATAAATTTGCATCAAAATGTTGTTTATCATTGATTTAACATCATAAAAATCTGTTTTCTCTCAAAAAATAGTTTTTTTACGTAATTAATTCTACTAATTTTACATATTCGGATATAGTCGTACTTAAATACGAAGAGGTTAAAAAGTTATGATAAATGGAATTATAAATCAACGAAATAATTTTCAATTACTCAAAACGTTCACTTGACAAACAATAAGTTCATGTTATGTTGCTAATTTTATTCGTTCGACTTCTGCGGATATGTTCATGTTATTTCCCATTCAGATACTATATAGCATAGGTTAATTTTAGCCATATATCGATAAAAATCTTCCTCAATACAGAATTTTCATCACAAATAGAACAGGTCTCATAATAAATAGCACGCAAAATAATAATCGTTGATTTACGCCTCGGTGAATGAATCACCATGTATTGAATCATATATACTGGTTGCTGCATTCTCAAACGTTTTCTGATATCGGAGAATTTTTATAGAATAGAATAGATCGGCGATATAACAAATGAGATCGGCGCTATTTATGATTTAAACCCCGAAAATATCTATTAAACCTTCAAGATGTTAAATAAAATTGTTTTTGATGATTTCGTATGAGAATGGTCGGCGAATTTCGGTATTAAGACAGCTATATTGTTGTCCTCTAATAAATCCATCCAATATAATTAGTATCAAATTATCTCATAAATTTATTATGTCAATCAAACAAATATGTAACCGATATTATGTAAGAACGAATCATGAGAAGAAATTGATCAAGTTGAGTAAATTATTGTGTTACGACCTTCATCGAAATCAACCGAAGATAGTATAAATGAAATTATACCATTTTCCGTTCCAGAGTCCAGCTTTCCGATGGAGCCCATTCAAGAGTTTTTTATTTGGTATTTTTATTATAATAAAATATAAATTAAATTTATAAAGATTGTATATTTGAATGTCTTTAAAATATTCGGTAAGATTTTCAACACTATGAGCAGTAGTTTACTGAGATTGGTCTGCGTTTAACAGAAATATTCGGCCTACCATTTATCATTAAATTTTCTTATAATAAAAAAAATATAACTGTTGAATGTTCGCATGGGAATCTCAGAATTCATCGAAAAGCTGTCGTACTGGTTTTTCAATAAAATTTTGACTTGTAAGTTTAGCATGCCATTATCTTTCTGTTTAATTAATGACCTCTAAAATGATTTCTTCGAGCTTCGTACATACATTTCTGAATAAATGTCCTTTTGACCTTAATTATTTATCCTTAACGCTACTTATAACTAATAATTTATGATTAGGAGTCAAATAATGAAATTTTAACAGATTTGAACGACATCTCATGATATAAATATCAATTCTTATAATTATTTGACGCTTTATATTCCCGATGATTACATACGAACCTTTTCAAGTATTGGTATAAAATTTCAATATAATTTTTTGAATTGATATCGAGTGTTCTCAACGTTTTTGACTTTAAGCCAAGGCGATAGATACGGTCAAAGCCACAAAAATGCTAAACATTTAACTGATTATTCTGAGAATCAAAAATATTTCTAATGCTCGAGTTTTCCGGGTTCTCGTTGATAATAAAAATACGCTATATTGATTAATATAATAGTATCTTTTTCATAAATCATTATTCTGTAACCGCATTCATATTGCATGAACTTATAATGTTTAATGACTTGTGATTCATAGTTATAGCTAAAATCTCTATAAGTTGTTAATTAATCATATAAAAGTGTTTTCATGTAGTTTCATATCTATATTTAAAAAAATATATTCTTCAATATGACGATAATTATTAGCACTGTTTGTCAACAATTTGCAGGTCGTTTTACAATCAATCCCAGTTTATGGGTTTAGTACTTCACGTAAAATATATTTATCATGATAAGAGTATGAGTTATTTCGGTGAATCAATGTTCTTTTTTTTATGAAAATCTAAATTAGGTTCAAACGAAATCTCTAATGTTAATGCGCGTAAATTGAGCGTATGATTCAATTCAAATAAAATACAGATGAAATATTTATCCATATGACGAAGATAAATACATTAATTCCTATCAATCAAATATTATCTTATATAACTGAATACACCATTTTCCTTTTAAGATCACCGATCTTCCNGAAACTTACAAACTAGAATCCATACTCTCCGAAATCTAAGAAATTTATATCCTAAGCCACTTTAATTGTATTTATAGATTTTATAATTATTCTGGACTTAGAAAATCCTGAAAAGTAATTATTTTATAAAGATTTAGAAGCTGTGGTTGTAGATTGAAAAATGTGTCTATTTTTTTTATAAATACATAACAATATAGGTTTTTCCACATCATAATTTGAAAAAAAACCAAAACTGCATTTTTGAACACATGCATACCAGTGAATTTAATCAGCTTAACTTTATAATAATCGTAAAAAGCATCTACTGTTTCGAATAATTTTCTAAAAAAAATCGTTCTTTACGATATTTATTTTTTTTAAATTTACACATAAATATCCAGTTTCTTTCGTAAAATTGACATGTATTATTCTGAATTTCTCAAGCCAATCAAGATCACATTTTTATATTAATAAGTTGGTAAAATATTTTTTTAACCAAACATTCGACCTATGCTGATAAAATGACGTCTCCCGACTAATTTAACAAAAAAATCAAGTTTTTGTTATTTTTGATCCAAATTAGTGATTCTGAAATTGATTAAATTTACAATAACTGCAGTACTTTCATGTATATAAGCTGCCGCCTTTTTATAAAATTTTGATAAAATTTAAAAACTACCGCTCACACGACGAAGCTAGTAATTTGTGAATTTGGAGCGTTTTATGTCCTCTCTTCACTATAACCCATAGTTATTTCAATACATTTTACTCTGTTACGTATATTTTGAACAATATAATTTTTTTGAAAATTAATGGGGCGCCGCTTCTATTATGGGGGCAACCTTTAGACCGGCTTTTCTGTAATCGTATACTTTTTGACGTGATATGTGTCACAAACACATATTTAGGGATTATTTTCTCTGATAAAGGAAATGATTTCAAATGAAGTGTCACTTGTAAACTGAGCTGGTGTCTTTATTGATATGTGAAACAAACAACCAAGGATATTTCTCAAATATACAATTTTATTTTGAAAATAGAATCCTGCCACGACTGATAAAATAAAATCAATTTGGTGTATCAGGAATATTCTGAAATTCGTTCAATTAATATAGATAAAATAAACAAAACAATATCGTCTGATTTTTAATAGGTTATTTGCAATAAAACAATAAAGAGATGATAAAACACGATTAACATCTATCAAAAAACAAGAATATGTTTTTTGGTAATATACTTATAAAATTAAGGATTTATATTCACGTATAAAATAATTGATATTTTTTATGAAATATAATTGTGGTTTCGATGTCGGTTAATTTTATGTCAAACTGATATAGTGATCAGCTTTTTGATCAAATGTTTGCGATATATCGTGCAAAACATCTACACCGTACTTAAATATTTTAAATGAGTAAATGGTGTTGTTAAAAACTCTTTTAATATTTTATCATATTTTTTTGGTTCTGCTCATGTTCTTGGGTGCACGGGCGGTATATAACAGTTACAGAATAAATGATTGAGGAATGTTGAGAATATAAAACCTATAAAAATGAAGAAAATATATTTTTTAACGTATTCAATAAAATCAAAAATGGTTAATCGAACCATCAAGAAAAAGGTCAGAAATTTAACTTGGGACTAATATATACCACGTAAAAAATGGTCATGTTTGAACTACCTTGAATTGATTTTTACATATCAAGATATTTTTATCTTCATTTGACATCGTCAAAAACGAAGTCATGTTCACGAATTTAAGAAAACGCATTAACATCCAAGTTATGCGCGCATATTTTAATTTAAGTATTAAATAGAACAGAAAGCAATCATTTATTGCACAATATGGAATCAGGGGTTACTAAACTGGACGAGTCGATAGAGAAATCGAGATATATGTTAATTTTGATGATCTATCCAAATATCTATAAGTTAAAAGATAAGAATAGAAGGACGTTTAATCTCAGAAAATCTAATATCATTAAGATATACACAATTCTTGCACATTGTTGACAATTTTTTTTTTCAATTTTGATAATCTCCTGATTTCAGGTCAACCAATCTTAAGGAGTATAATCTCTATTCTACGGTGTTTTTAACTACTACGATAGTGTTTTTTTACACAGCTATCGATGGAGCTTTTTCATTATAATTAGATTTGATAAAATGGAAAAATCCCCAGGAGTTAAGTCAAGGTATATTATAATTTACTAACTGATATTTAGTAAGATAACGAATACCTATTATTGGACATCATTTTCATTTATTTGATCATTTAAATGATTCATATGTTTAATTTATATATGATACTTAAAATCTGCGTGTATCCACATATTCACAGCGTGTATAAACAGAATATAAATCATTTACCTTGCAGTAATAAACGTGAATATAATATCAATTAGTTTATAATTGAGCTTAGAGTTCAGGAGATTACTTATCTAATAAAAATCGATTATCTGCGCGTTATAGATATAACCTCTTTGAGCATTAACTGATTTTATTCAAAAACAGTTTCGAATTATTGAATATACCTCATCTCTTCATTTTTAAACTTTTCGAGTTGGTTAAATTGATATCTAATTATAGGGTTTGGGGTTGAATTTCGTTCTTTTGAAAATAAATTGAAAATTAAAAAATAAAACTCATCTATGTTTCAAACAAAATTGGTTTAGGTAAAAATTTCATTGTTAAATGATAGACGAATAAACGTTTTTAGGTTTCTGTATCCACCGTGACAGTCATATTTCTCAAAGAAATTTAGAAATCCTCATCAAGAAGTTCTCCGATATGTTTCTTTACAGAGTCTTGGGTTCAATTTCTACGTTTTGAAAATGGACATATCATTCATACCTACGATTTACAGTGTCTACAAAATAATGAATTGGGAATTATTTAGCTGTCGATAACATAAATCCAGTTGTAGCCACAGAACCTGCGATAAAATCTATGACGCCATACGAGAAATATTTGTAGCGACTCATGAGGCCGCAAGCTCGATAGAAACAATATCTTATTCTAATAATTTAAATTGATGGACTCTGTCTTGTATTCTCCACAAGTTTCAAAAATCGGCCAATGTCGAGAAAAAAGAGTGGTGGAATAAACCCATAAAAATGACTTAAGATATAAAAAACACATCAGAGATATTCTTGATGAGGATTTCTAAATTTCTTTATGAAATATCTGACTGCCACGGTTGATACAGAAACATTAAAACGTTTATTCATCTATCATTTAACAATGAAATTCATTCCTATACCAATTTTGTTAAAACATAGATAAGTTTTATTTATAAATTTTCAACTTTTATTCAAAAGAACGAAATTGAACCGAAAACGATAGAAATTGAACCGAAAACCCTATATATTTAGAAAAATTGAATAATAGTTTACCACCAAAAATTGGATATATTCATCAAAATAGACGATTGAAAACGTGTATTCAATATGGTAACGTAGCAATCTTCTTATTTAATTTTTTTGATATTTTTGATGATTAATTATCAAATAATAAAATCCTAAGTTAAGAGGTAATTGTAATAATACCATGTTCTCGCATTACAAGCTGGAATGACCATATAACAATAAAATTTCAATTTATTTAAGCTTAAAACGTATTTTTGAGTATTTTGAGTTCCAATTAAAGAAAGTGTCAAATTAAAGAAAATAACACGCATCTTGTTTAATCGTTAACCGGTAGATTCGAATTTAAAAATTACGTGACGATAATTAACGGAAAACCAGGAGGATAAACCTATATTTAATTTTCATTTTTAAGACAACTTAAACAGACATAATCAGCTAAATAAAAATCAATTATTTATGGTGGTTATTCAAAAAATTATCTTTCCATACAATCTGTCTTCCTTGTTATATCAGTTTGTTTTACATCTGAGAATTAGACGTTAAAATTGTTTAATTACATATCATCAAAGGCTGTCTAAGTTTCTTTCAAAAATAAATTCAAAGATATATCATATTTATGTATTTTGGTGTTTTTGCCACCTAAAAATTTAATCAGAAAATTGGCACAAAATATGCATAATATTACGAACATGATATGTTAGAGGTGGTTATTCTTTAAAAATATTTTAAAATCGATTTAATCTCATTAATAGTATTAAATGGTTGTTTTGGTTTGGTTTGAGGTAAATTAAATGCTTTCATAGATCGAAGACTAGTGCTAAATATGGTTGCAATGAACTCATGTAGAAATGAAATAGGGTAGCAAAGCTTATCTATTTCAAGGTATTACTTTTATAACCTTCAGAAGCAGCAACCGCCTTTTTTGACGTGGCCAAATGAATTGAAATCCATAAAATTAAAAATATGTCAGCTGCAGGAACATACTAGAAATCAGCTGAATGTTATTTACAGGTAAGATCAAAGGAGGCATTCGTGTGGTATCCGAAATCTATCGACGTTATAATGAAACATGTTTATTTGTAATCTTATCATCGAAATATTTTTTATGATATTCAGAAATGTTTCAAATAAGGTTACAAATATTAAAACAATATTTGGGGACACAAAGAAACGCGGTGATTTTTTCCAGAAAATGGGATGAATTGAGAGCTAAATACAAACTGATCCATTCATGTTCAATTCAGAAGTTTGAAAGGCATGACTTCTAATCAGAGAAAAGGAAGTTATTGATGCTTTAGATCAGGTAATTCATTATTTAATATAGTTCGATTTCAAGAAACGAAACCTAAACGTATTAGATTTTGTACACGTGTAAATTATTATGCATAATTTAGCTCTCTGTAGGGATTTCATATATGTATATGAAGGCCTTTCGTGTTTATACGACAATACACTAAAGACAAATTTAAGCAGCAGCTTTTAAGAATAACGGCTCCTATTTTATATAGATATTTTTTACTCTTAATATTTAATCTTCTATATGGTTATGATTTCAACTATATTAGTTTTGGTGCCAAAATCTTCTTGTGCATTACGCAGGATCATCTTATGAAGTATCATAGATCCTAATTATAAATCCATAATACACTAAAATACTGCCACAATTTAACCTCATACAAATCTATGACATCATTTTAACTAATTTATTTTTTGTGTATAGTTAACCTCACAACCATTTCTGTTATCGTCAAGCTAAAGATTAGACACCATAGTGATGGGCGCGGTATCTCGAAGAAAATCTTTGGAGAGATTATCTGAAAAAATAATTCGTTCCTAACTATTTGAGGTTAAATTTATCCTTTAGTAACAATTTTCTGTATGTTGAAACATCAAAAAAAGTCAAGATTTCATAATTTTCGTTCCTTGTCTCGGTTTTTACTCAAAAAATTAGCAATTGATTTTTTATGTGTAAATCAGAAAAATTCAGTTTCTGATATGGCTGAAATTTTTATCCATCCTTTAATTCATCCATATATTTTCCTATTCTCCCGAACGACCATTTGTTTGAATTTACATAAAATTTATAAGATCCAGATCATATATCTTCGAAATTATAAATTCATATACATTTATTTAATTTTTACTCAAAAATTTGAATGTAGAGGTTTATAAATCATCACGCCGACCGCGATTATTATATATAAGTCACAGCGATCTGGGAAAAGGCAAGAAACTGCAGTAATATTGATGGATTAAACATTTAGTTTTATTTTTACATTTATTCATCAACATAAATCAGATTCTTGTGTATCCGCTAACGTTTCTTTTACTTATCTCATTTTGTATTCTCTCAAGTTACTTATTATGTCTTAGGTAGACGCTTCATCAATCATAATAACAAATAACATTTGGGGCAATTTAATCCATTAAACTGATCCTTGAATTTTCAATGAAAAAAATTACTGACTCAACATATGACCATTAATTGTTTTAAAATTTATTAACCATCGAGAATTATCTCATCCGGGATGATACCACACTTAACAATCGAATCATTTTCAATATTAAAAATTTAATAAATTTGTATTATCTGAATCAATATCTCTATTTGCCAATCCAAGTCCGGTCCATGATTTTTATGTTTGGTTTTAGTAATTTGAACTTAATTTTTTTAAATGACAATTTGACATACATGTATTGGTCATTAGAATGAATCATTTAAATTACGAAAAGGGTATCATCAGAACAGAAAATGTAGATTTAATCCACATCTCATTAAAAATATATTCAATGAAGTTATATATTGTCCTCTCTCCTATAACAAACTTTTGATGCAACATATTAAGTAGTATTTACATGTATAAAGGTGTCTATACTAATGCCCAATATCTGTATGTCAACCCAAATAAATAGAAATGCGCTTAACAGGGGATGTGAGTTGTAAATATCTTATTTGATATATAATATCGATGAAGTGAGAATGAAAATTCTTCCGGTAATAGTCGATCAGGATATTAGTTAGTTGATCTGATAAAATTATCAAAATAATATCAAACATTAATTTTGTAACATATTCTTTCGATACTTGCATTCAATATGATTAAATCTGCCATTTATTAACTTACATTGTAAAATGATCAAAATTACTAATTTATGAAAATTGTTAGACCGAGGATTTGTAGAGTCTAGTCATAAAACTAAAAAACATATGTGCAAATCAAGCATTATTTCACGGATTATTAAAACTCCGAAAAATGAGGGTTATCATCTTACGGTATTTAAAAATCAGCATATCTATTATTGGAATATCAATTTTGTTAATTACATAAATTTCATTGCTTTATTTACTTACGTTATTTACCAGCAATTTTCAAACATTTTTCAATATATGTTTTATTTGACACAAGGCGATTATTATTTTTGGAAATATAGTCTAAAAGACCCCATAAGTACAACAGTGATTACAAAATTTATGTAAAATCGCCATTTAGTAGAAAATTAATGGATCGAAATGGAAAAATGCCTGCTCAAATATGCATTACAATCAGCTTCTCTCAAGTGTTCTATCTTGTGACCAGAAAAAAAGTACACTTAACTGGAAATTCCAGATGTCTGAAGTAAATATAAAATCGGTGAAAAAGCAACCTAAACTCTATGGTAAATTAATAGGAGTGTTCGCTTAACGGATTTGCACGGAACAAGAGTCGAATATTTAATATAAATATTTTTATTTGATTTTCATATTATTCAAAAAATCAACAACAATTCACAAAAATATATATAACCTGCCTCTTGTGTTTATTGATAGTTTTTTAAATAATTTGATCAAACACAAATTGGAAGTGTAAACTATTATTTCATGTGACACATTCTGATTGATTGAAATTATTTAATCTTTGTCGAGTAAGATTTAGATTCATGTAAGTCATGTTTAAAGGTTATAAATTAGCATATTCCACTATTTTGTTTCTAAACATGGGTTTTGATTGCAGGTCCATTTAATGAATTTATATTTTGAATAAAGAGTGACGTCATTGTCGATCAAGGTATTACTCATTTCACCTTGTTTAGCTTTTAATTGACAATTGTAGATGTACTCTCGTTGAATCAATGTATCATAGTATGTTGCATATCACAATATATGATTCATTGGCTAACTAGTAAAGTGTTTTGGTTCGAAATTCGTAATTTAAGATAGTAAAGTGGATCATTATAAACCGTGATTATTGAGAATAAATGGATCACGCAACTTAACTGTATAGATAAATGAGCCTTTAATTATTAATGCCAATTTATTTTCGTATTCTTAAAAAAATGTTTCGGACATTTTCGTGAGCACGATCACATACTTCATTGTTCAAAGGTTTATTTCTGCTAACTCGAAGCTTTTAATCTTTGGCGAACCATATGAATATGTGATTAATTGAGAATCCTTTAATTACGATACTAATAACCGTCGAATTCAAATCGCACTCCTCTTTTGATTTTGTAAGAGGAACCAAGGGAATCATGTAAAAACGATATATATTCAAATCCTTATACCATCATCATTTCTCCATGCGATATGATGCAGTAAGTAAAGATTATATGGAATAAATTCGATATTGGTTTCGTATATTGATCTTTGAAATTATTAAAAAGGTGTATCGTTTAATATATAAATAATTGCAGACTCCTGGTA
>JWZT01005356.1:111082-151739 GCA_000827895.1 Thelohanellus kitauei
TAATATATATATATATATATATATAGCCTTAATTCATTTTATGGCTGTCAAAAATGTTAATTCTAAATCACGAGAGGAATTTGTGCTGTTTTTTATTGAGCTTAAGTTTGATTAAGAGCAAAGAATCTTTCTATAATGTCCTTTTATAGTAAATTCAATATCGGAACTTATGAATTTCATCATCTTAATCACTGGAATTTCGGATGGAATATAGTGTCTCTATAAAAATTGTCATTTTTGAAGATTATAAGCCCTTTTTTGATAGATATATATGAAAATTTTCATATTATATATATGTTTTTAACTTTTAACAATCATTTTCCACTTTGTAATCGTTACATAATCTATTTTAATTGAAGGATGAGTTTAGGCAAATGTTCAGCAACGCGTCGCTTTTTGGCTGCAAATTTGTGGATATTTAAAAAATTGTAATTCGTTTATAATAAGTGTAGTTACCACACGCTATAAGTCAAATCAAATATTTCAAGATCAGAATTTAAAAAATGTGCATCGCGATCACCATATCATCTATCACTTGGTGGAACTCTAGTTTAACAAAAGGTAACATGTGTACATGGATGAATTAATTTTTGTCGTGATACAGTTCAGAAATCTTTTTAATACATAAATTTGAAGAAACTAATAATAATTTTATATTTCATACCGATAGCATCTTGATCTACAAGCTGCTGTAGGAATTTTTACTGCCCCTATATTACTTATTTTGAATATAAAATTAAATTTTGACATTTATGATGGATTGTTTTTAAGATTAATTCAAAGTTAACAATAGAAACACTTATTCTGACCCAATGTCTTATCAGTGATTTTCGATTAAATACTTCATAAGGTCCGTTGGGTCATTTTCTATTTTTTACTTTTCATAAGACTTCAACATTGTTAATATGAGTTATTTTGTTCCATAACCTGTACCATTAATTCTAACAATAGATTTAATATCGTAAAAACTCGTATCAGCGATTGAGAAATATATAATTTATTGTCACATAACATCCTATGGATTTTAATCCTGAAAATAGCCATTATTAAAGTGAAGGTGAACCACATCAATCGAGTATAATCGGCTATTTTACTTGAAATCAGCCCTAATTTAGTCAGAAATGTTGATTTTAATTGAAACATGAGTCCGACAAAAGTCATGTACGAATTCGATACGTGGCCTTGATCACCATTTTCACTTAATTAATTTTGATAACAGGCATAATGGATCGCACACTATTCAGATTTTAATTTGTTAAATAGAGACAGTACAGTTCAAATAAAGTTTAAATGATTAAACATAATATCACGCGCGCGCAATAGGACGTAACATAAGGTTTGTTTTATATTTCTAAGCTAAAAATCATACCAATAATATTGTAAAAAATTCAAATAAATACCGAGGCAAGTAGGATTAATTATCTTTGAATAAATTTATTACTCGAACTGATTTGATACAGCTTGCAAAATGATTTAAATTAATAAATGACCGAATGATGAATCTAGTGAGATTTAGACCCTGACATATAATTCTTTTCAAAATTAAATGACTTTCCAACATGTGTAATTAGTAACGAAAAATAAGAACATAGTAAGATTTGATTTGGAGAGACACAAAAACAAAATCCCGTGATTTATCAATAAATATCGGACTGAGCATCAAATAAATCAATTTAAAAGGCATCAGGAGAGTCAACTTCTGAAGATATCTGATCGATGCTATTTCAAAAACACTATTACTAGGGCTAGGTTGGTGTATAGCCAATAGACTATCAATTCAGTAAAAACGTACACATATGGCGAATATATATATATTTATAAAGGCATCCGAACAAATATTTATATTTTTTATTTAAAAAGCTGATTTTGAGAAAAATTGCCATTATCTGTTAAAAACAGTCAGAAATAGTATAAAAGTCTGAAGATTAATAAGTTATCGGACGTAGATCATAATTTGGTTTAGTTGCTACCAAACTGACTAAATGAGCTTTTGTGACTCAATACTGCAGCCAGAATTTCGTTTTTTGTACGGTGGATTTCCATTATAGATCCTAAATTATAACAATCAGAATTGTGACAATAAAAAATTTAACATTCAGTTATAATATTTCAAATGCCTTAATTAAATAGATGGAAAATCAGTTTATTATCCATAAAAATAAAATATTGTTCATATCAACACCGGGATACACTAACATCGAATTGCCTCGCAAAAGGCGGTTGTTACTATTCTGAAATAAAAAAATAAACCACTTGATACTTGTTTACAAAGGAATCATTTATAACATGGATTTTCATAGACATGCGTTTCGGGAATAAATTTAACAGATTATGGAATTAGTAATTAAGAGCATTAAATTTATTTCGATGTATAAATCTGCAAATTAACGCTAATTCAAATTATTTTTATTTGATAAACAGAGTGGGTACTCAGCTCTTTTGAGGCATATCAAAGTGTGCTGATAATCATAATGATAATGTTCACAGCTTTTACGTTTTTGGTTGCCAGAAATTTAATAATTTCTTATTGAGAATGTAATCAAGTATCCATGAATGAGCATTCTATCAATACACTTAATAATTTTTACTTTTTCGTACATGTAACGATTGATTTTTATATAAATAGCCATAAATTACACATAAAAGAAAACACAATTTTATCTTTTTTTTATGTTGCCTAATTCAAAATTAAATTATTTAATTTTTTCTAAAGAATTTGAACGTATAAACATTGATTTATTTTAGTATATTGGTGAGGATGCCAAAATAATAATTTGGATACTCATATCAGTTATTTTAAGATAACAAAAATTAATGAGGGAGGCCTTTCTCAGATCTTTATATCAACTCAGAAACAACCAAATATCATTAACCTTTGCATAAATTCATTTTAGTATCGATATAAAGAATATAATATTTCTCTGATATTGTGGTTTGACAATTCAAAATGCAATTTCTGATTCAAAAAACAAAGAATAATTCTGTTGAACGCTCTGAGATCTCATACCTATTTGGAAATTTTGAAGAAACTAAAATATGAACTTAGTTTCAATTAACAAGTGATCGTATATCAATGATCGTTAAAATGAAGGTGTGATGATTTTTAAGCGTGAGAATCCATAAAAGACTCCTGATCTGTAAAAAGGCAGTTTTTGATTTTCTTCAAATTCTCGGAAAAACGTATTAAAATGAACTATCATTTTACGAAATGAAACTCAAAATGAATAAATTTATAAATCGATATATTAATGAAAAATTGGAATCATTAACAAAATAAAAAAAAACATACAAAGCAAACATTCGAATAACATACAATACCAATTTTCAAATTAATTACTTGTCAATTATTGTAATATTGATTTTATGTATTCTTTACCAGCGAAGGAATGCTGCTTTGCTTCCCTATATCTAGGTGACATAGGAACAGGGGAGAATGTTTAGAAAAGGCGTTTCTTGAACTACCCGAGTCTGAGCAGCGCTGACAGGTGACTTACACGTGGAAGATCGTGGTAAGTATGGTCACACATGAAAAATATCTCGAGGGCAGCCAATGTAATGTGCGTTACAGTAATGTACCGGTGCCAGTTTGTAAACGTCAGTGACCGTCGTCAAAAAATGTATTCTTTACATTTATTTTTAATCAATATATTCTTATTAAAAAATTTTTTAATGACTGTTCCATCCGTCTTGTTACAATGACGTCATATTCTTTTTATCATGATTTTTTTATTACATGTTAAAATAAAACTTCTCAAGAAAATTTCAAAAAAGATTTTGAGTCCAATTTGGTTCTATTAGTACTAAGATTGTCGATTCTTGAGATAGGATTTTAAAAAATGATTTCATATACGTTTCGGCAAACATAATCCACAATATTGACGACTCATAATTTTATATTGTATATAATGACTACGAATACAGTATTCGTTAAATTATTTTGCTCAAATAACCCAATTTTTCTCAAGAATCTAAAAGCTTTGTCCATCATAGAGTAGGCTTCTGTTGCCTTTTATAACTTCTGCGTATCTTTTAATCTAATAGAAGACAATTTATTCTTAGAACGAATATTTGCCCTGAATGTAAATGTTAAAATTATATTCAAAATTCATATTTTATCGAAAAAAACAAATCATGACCTAGGAACACTATGATTATATATTCGGCCACAAGAATATAAATGTTACATATTTTATCGATATCCACTTTCTTGAAAAAAGTTAAATATTTCGGAGTTTTATTCTGATTCTCGTGATTATTTTTATTAGATTTATAACCCCCAGAATTTAATTAAATGGCTACGAACTCGACAAAAACTCATGTAAATAAAGATTAAGTCAGACAGACAAAAATGTTAAAAATTAAAATGTTTTCTTTAGGTTATTGACGTTTTATTAGTATGAGTGAATATATATGGTTTCACTAATTCTTTTAAATTCGGAGCGCCAACGGTGAATATCGTAAAGGTTTTTTAATGTATATGTCTGAAAGTTCGGAATTCAATGCTTTTCAAACTTCATAATTCATCAAAATGTGAGATTCCATCGATAAGGGATTAAGACAATCATGAAGCTTTTAGCGAAAGAGGATTAAATGAAAAGACTCCACAAATTATAAATTTAAAATTCCCATAAAAAAAGATGACAGGGAAGCATCCAATACTTTGTCTAAATATATGTGTTAACATTATAAAAGATAAATTAATTTGAAGATCTAATTAATAACCTATCTTTCTAGAGGTTGTTCAAACTATGGGATAAAATGCATATGTTGCGATACCGCATACATTTCGCCCATTTTTTTCAACATTGATATATCCGCCCATTCCCCATGATGGTGACCAGCTTTAAATATCAATCATATATATACCTATTTCTAACAATAAAATGTGGACGTGGCTTTTCACCTACCCCAACCACTGTCATTGCGTGGTTAAGTAGAGTCGTAGAGCAGTAAGTAGATGTGTAAACTCCCGATTTGAACGATTGAAAAGCAGGATCTTTCACATCAAATGCTATGGCAATAGGACCACTTTTGGATGTAGTGAAGGCTAGGTTGTGTTCATCGCCACTAGGAACTGATTTAAAATCTTTAACAATGGCCTTTCTAGGATCTTCATAGAGCCTACATGTATTAGGCTGAATTAACACGAGTAAACCTGTTCATTGTAGGGATAAGTGGAGCTTAATGGGAAAGGATACTTTTTCAGATACGTGAAAGTATATTCATAGTTTCCTCCATTACACTGGTAGTTTCCAAACTTGTAACTACAATCAACTATCGATTGTTCACTTAGAACTTCCAATTTGCCATATTTAATAGACCGATGAGATTCAACCACGTTAGTCTATATTTTTTGAATATATTACGGCTGCAAAAGCATAACACGAACCGCAATTTCCTTGGTCTCGGACAGAATTAACGTGTCCTTTGGCCCTCCAATCCACATATACCGGGATAGCCTTAAGATTGGATGTTGGTGATTCCTCTGCATGCAGCTGAATATTAGGTTCTTCACTATATGACTGAACAAATCCTGCTGTTTTAAAGTACTGTTCTCGATCCTAGATTATTAAAAATATAACTAAATGTGTCAAAGAATTTTCGCCAACCTCGAATGGTCTATTTGTATTTGCCATAAACTCCTCAATAAACAATTTCATTTTTCCATAAACAAAAAAATATTTCCTATTTTGGTCAGGAGTCAATATTAGTCCTTGATCTTTTTTGAAGTTCATCCAGCTTTTGACAATTTCTGGCAGAGTCTGCATAAACTTCCGCAACAAGTATCCTCTTAACTGTTTAAGCTCGGATACATATTCAGTATCCTCTGTATCTGGGCTTGAGGCTTGCTGTGACTGAATTTTCGAAACTAGTATGAAAATGAAAACAGCAGTCAAGTGCATATCTATATTGTAAACAAATGTTGGCTTGTCGTTCCCTTTTGGATTTAAAGATAATTGAGCATATGTTTTGTAAACAACCTGGTAATTCAATATATGTAAATATTTGATTCTCCGTATTGTTTGTATAACATTAATTTCGGGTCCCGAAACCGGCTCAAATGATCCCAAATAGGTTTATATTTTTCTTGAGAGGCTTTTACAACATTCTTAATTCCGGTGAACAAAAAACTAAGGAGACTTGCCATGTTTAAATTTTCCGCCTTAAAAATATAAAAAATTCAGTTTTCTTCTGAGAATTTATATTCCCAAATGTTTACAAAAACTTTATTACAAAACATTCTGATGTTGATTGTTCATCACAAAACAATAGTAGCGCAAGATTTAAGGTATATTCAAAATTTCCAAACACATTCCGCCTGCATATCAAAAACAAGGTTTATTGTTCTTTTAATTATCGAGTAATTATAAATGTGAAATTTTAAATCGGCGTAGTGATCGGTCATAGGACTGTGGACAAATACCTTATGGTTTAAAGCGAATCCCTGATGAAATAAAGCAGCAACCTGCTGTCTCATTATATGGGTAATAAACCAAATAAATGACAGAAACCGACACTTTACGAAATATACATCTGTTTGAATTGCATTTTTTGTTCTGTATATTAGCTACACAGATTCAACTAAAACAGCCGAAAACTGAGGATTTATTTTATACTAGATTTCAGAGATAATGACACTGAAATAGATTAGCTTCTTCACACCAATCCAATGGCGAATAGAGGTCAATGAACATTCTTTTGCAGAATTGGCGAGATAGCTTAAAACGAAATTCGAATCTCATATGCTGATGCATACCTGCATATTTCAAAAATGATTTCGTGCATTCAAGATGTAGAATATTTTCACGATCCACTTTTATAGTCAGGCTACTGCGGTGTAACACGTTCTAGAATTTTCCATCCAATCCTTCAGATGTTCTTGGAATGTTCTCAGGATTATCCTTGATTAACTGACCTGACACATACATTTCGAGCAGTTACGTTAATGATTCATTAACTATACAGATTTTCCATAAACATATTTACGTTTAATATATCAGACATTTCGATACGGATATTCGAATGTTCTGTTTTGTGATTTTTTGGTTATAAGAAAGTAATTGATAGATGGTAGAGTGATGTTGCTGTTAGACACATGCCAATGTTAGTAAACCCTTACTCATATTAGACTAGATAATCTAACAGTATATTTTCAAAACCTTCAAAGATCGAACTTGTATACACTTCATTTACTATTTTATAATGATAATACAAAATCAAGAACATTTGAATGTCCAAATCGGAAAATCAGACATCTTGAACGGAAAAGTATGTACTATGTTAACGCACAACAAACATGTTAAGGGCTCTGGAAATTTTCAAAGCTATACCGAAACGAAAGGTTTATCTTAATCGGCTTCTTCTAGAACAAATCTGAAAGCCAAAAAAGGCTAATTCGCAAGAAATTCCATTCAGCAGGAGGGTGCTAGAGATTATGAAATCATGACAAATTTATACATTTTAGACAATCTTTTCACGCAGAAGAATGTGTCCAGAAAATGACGCTGACAGTTATTTTGAATAAAATTTGTTTAAAATGCGCTTCGATGAAATCCATACGGATTAAAGTAGATACATGAGAAATTTCCATAAATAGATAAATGTGTCGAACTGTACAAAATTGGGGCCTTAGTATCGGTTTTAATAAATAATTTCACAGTTGAGACAGAATTTTGCTAATTCTTATTAGAAACTTTAATGAAGGCATCAATTATGAATAATTATCAAATCAAAAACTAGAATCCGTGATAATGACTCTGCCAGATGAATTTATAACTTTCTAAACGTGGGCACACGTCGTTAAAATCATAATTTTCTTCAAATTAATTGACTATTAGGCTCTTTTCACATGGAATATTTATAGTTGAATATTGAAAAACGGTGACATGTAATAATAATTCATATAATCTATAATAGTAATGATTCTATGTGATCAATTAAACGCTATTATGATCGTAAGATGCGCTGAAAATATATAAATAATATTATATACTTTTTTGGTAAATTGATGCATAGCTATATAAAGAATTCTTCGTATTTGATACCGTATCAAACGTGTTTTTATATTTCCAATTAGTTGTACCTTATTAAAAAATATGAATTTTGATTCGTTCGGCGATAAAACTAGGAAAAACATCACGATTTATATTTTGATTTAGCGCAGGGGTATAAGGATGGACACAGTTATATGGGTGAATGCCAATTTATACCCTTTTACTTAACATCGAGAGCCTGATTCAATATAAAAATATAATAATTTGCCATTAGCTAACGTTTATATCAGTGGTGGGCTATATCTATACAGTGAGTGCCAGATAGGAAAAAATGAAATACTTGAAGGGCAGAATCAACCGATGAATATCTTAATCAGGCACTAATCCACAAATTCTACAATGAATAAATTTTATTTTATGTAATGATAAAATATATATGGACCAAAAAATATAGGAAACAATGTAAACTTATTTACTTCAATAAATACTGAAGTTTATAATGTAGTTGAGGTCGATCAAAGTTATGTATAAGTTGTTAGAACTTTGGCTGCATTTGTCAAAAAGAAATTTTCAGAAAAGACTCAAGGTTTACATCATGTTTATAGGGACGTAGCTTTGTATTGTTTGTGTTAATGGGCACAACATTTTGCTCTTAGATGTATGTAAAGATGAACTAAACATGTAGTTTATTAGACATCGTTCTTGACTTGAGAAACCTAGATTTATTGAGTTGCATGTGAATTTTTCAATGATTTTATATTGGCATTTTTTTCCAGAGTAGAGCCACACTGCATATCAATAAGTTCTAATCAGAAAACACCTAGTGGCTTTTCAAACTCAGTTATTAAGGGGGATTACAAGATGTCAAACTGTTCTCCACAATATTTTTTGAGTTACCTAAACGAAGAGTAAATTCCCCGTAATTTGCAGATAAGATATTGGTTTATTTCACTATCTACGTTATCTTCAGAACGATATTTTCCAATTTGAAAGTGCGTTATTGTATTATAAATGAGCTCTCGATAATAAAAGTTTATTCTCCAATATGATTGCCATAAATTTGGACGACATCTCGTAAGTCAAAATACCATTCATATGAAATTTTGTGTTAAACGCTTTCCTATTTTCAAAAAGATTAACCTTATTCATGCATCTGAAGGCTACGGTGATTTTCTGAGTTAGCTAAAATTCTAACATTTTACTTATAATATCTAAAACCGTAAAATTTCATTATTCAATTGTCCTACACCTCATAAATTTTCCCAAACGCATCAATGATACATCTCTATTGATAGAGGACATCACTGTGATCTTAACTGCAACGTTGGTGAAGTCTGATCAGACTTCTGATTTTAACCTCTTTTTTCCAGATAAAATTAACAATTTTCACAAAGGTTGATACTAGATTTTTTTCATGTCCAACACACCTATCCATAAAATTTTTAGTTCTTTTATACACTTATAATTTTATCTATTGTTTGTTGAAATCCACCTCTCTAACGCTGTCACTCAGTCTTCTCATTAGGTCGACGTTCTTTCCGCCCCAGTATTGAGAATAATCTGTCATAATACTATCCATTTTCTGCCATTGTTATTCAATTAATATCGAATGCATTTTTCAAACATTCAAAAATATCTTTTACGGTAGTCGTTTCTGGTGTTTATGTTCCCAGCAATTCTTCTGCGACTTTTAATTTTTCTGAATTTCGTCATAGAAATATCATCCACTGTGCCTAGTCGTCGGTGTCAGTGCTTTCATTCAATATCATTTAAAAGAGCTGAAAAGAAGGTCAATACTTTTTCAGCGGTGAGTTCATATCTTACTCAATTGTTTAAATTCGGGTATCTACAATTGTTCTCGGCAAACTTATTTCTACAAAAAATTTTCTGTTGTCTGGGCAGATTTTATGTACTACGTCGAGTATACAATGACAAGTTGTTCATTATAGAACAATTTGACGTGCTTAATTATGTTGTATGGGACTACAAAGCTTGAAAGAATAGCTGCGATCTTCTCTATTTTGTATTTTTTCAAGAAATCATTTTGCTTTATAAGCTTACTATCAAATTATTTTGCTCTTGTTTGTATTTGTTGACTCATTAAGTATTGCCGTAGTCAAAAATATTTTGTAATATAAATAGGTAATATTGCACTCGTTCAATAGGGAAAAACTTCCACTGCACAACAAGTATACTGTTTCCTTTTAGATTTCGTACAAAACTAATTTTACATACAATATTTTTTAAATATGCAAGACTCTCTAACGTTTGTTTCATGGCCAAATTCATGATAAGATTCTAAATGTATATTGTTAATTTAAAAGCAATAAACAGATGACTAAGAGTCATTTATAGTTAGTAGATAATGTTTAAACATTGAATTTGACCGATGCAATCATAAGCTAGCGAAGATTTATGTAAGGATATTATCCCAGGCCCCATTACCATTTATGTTCGAAAACTCTTCGCAGGCCGGACAAAATATCGTCACGGGCAGGATCAGGCCTGCGAGCCGTATTTTACCAACCCTTGGTGTAGATTATAAATAAATTTATTCGTTAAAACTCAGAAAAAAATTCAGAATTCCTACATCAAATGATACAAATTACCACTCGAAACGTTTATTCTATGCCTTAACATGGTAATTTTGACTTCCCATCAAAAATTTCATAAAATAATGGAGTCAGATTTTGTAGATTACAACATGTTATGTGAATAAATTAATTGCAAAATAATTAATTTAAAGAATTCAGATGTGTTTTATTGGTCAGAGATGGCGATGGACGATATATCTGTAGTTTTTGAAAAATATATATTTTACCCATATAATTCGGACTTATTCAACTTAATCACATGAGGGCTGGATGGAATAAGATTTTGCTTTTAGCTTCGATTATGTGTTATAACCAATTGAAATGATTGGGTTATCATTAAAGCAACGGCATAATTTTCGAAATATTTATTTTTACTTCATATATGAGTTCGATTGAATAAATTGAAAAGAATAAGGACCGGATTAATAACAGATGACAACCGAAGGTTTCCGATCTATGATTTAGCAAATTATAAATAGCGATTTATATATTGTACCAATTAAAAGAATGAGATTTGCTATTTTCTTCACAGACCGTTGATATTGCTAAATTATTCGCAATTTCATATAACTTTTGAAAACGAAGAAACGACAATAAAATATTTACTTAAATTAATTTGATGGTGATAATGGCTGTTTTAAAAGTAACAATTCAAGTAAAATGAAATCAGAAAACAAATACAGTTCAAATAATTGGCCTGAAAAACTATTTGATTGTAAAAGGTCTGCATAATAAACATTCAGCATGATTTGAAAATATCAGAAATGTATCTAATGATTGATTTATGCGTTTTCTCTTAATAATCTTACGATAAAGGCAAATGAGACATATTTCTACTTCGTATTATCGAGTTCAGACAATGAAAATTTGACTTTGAACCCGGTATATTATATTTTTGTGTATGTGCCTCGGTATACATGTCTATAAATTTAAATATGATTGACGGTATAATGATTCCATCCTTGATGCGTCTACCAGTAACATCCTTTATACCAGTCGGTGATTATTAATGTATCCGAATTGAATTTGGAGATGATACATCGATGAGGATCATTATCGGTCTATTGTATTCAGGACAACGTACAAGGAAAACATTTTATGTTTTAAGACAAGTCCCAAATAAACCCCATTTTTCATCGATAATCCGTCATATATTTATTGCTCTTATCCCAAATTTGGCGTCCGACATTTCAACTGTAATGTCGGGTGCACATATTTTGCCGACATATCATTCAAATACTTTCTTAGTTCTGGCATTACTTATATCTGTCGCCAAATTTGTATTTTTCTTGATTACAAAAATTGAAGTTATTTCTAAGATTACATCCATATATGATTGATTGGCAATTATATTTCCGTTGAGGATATGTAAAATAGAACTAATATTTCGTGATCGTTTAAATTGGAGTTGTTGTGTATTGGTCAATTTCAAGGCACTTATTATAATTTCTAAATTTTCGATTTTTGAATCAAAACCACCAATCTAATTATCCCTGAAATTTTTATATATCGACTGTCGAAAATAAGCTAGCTGGTCACTTGGTGATTAAAAGGTAAGTCACATATATTTTAATGAGTCATTAATGACTGAAATAATTTATTGTCGATTACATGGAATTCAGGAAACATATCGTCAATCGAGCTTTATACAACAGATGAAAAATTGTTCGAACGAAAGTTTCTTGTTATTAAATTTAGCTTCAAACAGAAATTATTTGGTTTTTTTGAACTATAAATACACACAACGAAAAACATCTTTAACGAAAAATTTTTAATAAAATATTTAGAATTTATGGTATGTAAAAATAAAACTATATATTTTATTCAATAATCAATGAAAACAATGCGAGAAATTCGCACGAATCATACCGATCACTCATAAAAGACGCACAATTCTGAATTGGGTAAAATTTTTATATATTTGTCATTCATTACTTTGTCTTTAATTTTTTGGTTAAGTATGTAAATAATCTACCCATTATCATACTAGAAAGAAATCATTAGTATAAATAGGATAAATATTTCGCCAGCTGAATTATCTATTTTATTTGTGATTTAATACAAAATTACATTCTCGAATTCAAAAATATTTATTAAACAAAGTGTGAAGCAAAAACAAATCTTTTTTACAATAAACTCAAAAAAAATCATATTAAAGCAAAAATTAGCTCATTATTATTCAACAGGTCACGTTGTTGGTTTGAGGATAGATTTCTTTATTTACCTTATATGTAATTAATTTGTGGATGTTATATACTGCGCATGTTTTTGGTGGAAAAGTTTTAAGCAATTTGCAAATATTGAATGAACAATCTTCATTTTTTTACTGGATAAATATTCATACTTGATACCTCATATAATTTTCACGATATCAGAATAATTCTGTTAAAACTACCAAATTTCCAATTTTAATCATAGGTATATCGACAATTTCGTACATATCCAGCAAATTTTCTATTTACAACTTATTCCTTGAATCTTGTTTAGTCCTGTAAGGTTTAATTGACTATTGAAGTACAAACATAAATTTGAGTCAAAAAAATATGGTATGAGTTTATGGACATTGTATGGTAAATACGAAGACAAATATTTCAACTCCTGTTACAGGGTTTCAATTTACTTTCGAGCATGATCCATTTATTATCGAGCATACCTAGCCTATAACATTTTGTACCAGAAAATTCTTTATTGCGCACCATAAAACTACATACGCTATCTAAAGCTAAATATGAGTCTGTCCATTATTGATTAATTTATGATTTTGTTAAATGGGAAAATGTGTAAATAAGGTCCCCGCGCCATAATGCAAAACCGCAGAAATTATTTAAAAAAATATTCAGACCGGTTTTGAAGAAGCAACGTTCTTGAACGTCAAAATAGATGTTCGAACGGTATTTTTCCTTACACACTGTGCAGAATTTGTTTTACCAGAAATATCACACGTGAATTCAAACTGTATAATGAGCGCTTTTTACTAATTCTCTCAAATCATTAGAACATATATTGGTAAGTGTAAATGATGGAAATGTATATTATTTAATATTGTGTACATTCCGTTTTTTTGCATATGAGGATACGGACTTATTTACTCATTTTCCCGTTGATAAAATTTAAATTAATAAATGATGGGTAAACTCATATTTAGCTGTAGATCGAGTATGTAGTTTTCCGGTGTGCAGTAATGAATGTTCGGTGGGGCACAGTTGAACGCTAAGGATGCTCGATAGTCAATGGATCATGCTCGAAAGTAAATGGAAACCCTGTAAAAGAAGTCTCCATTATATCATTTTCCTTTAGAATTTTTCCATTTATCTAAGTCAAAAAAATAATTTAAATTTCCCAGAATGTTTAAGGTCACAATGCTTTTAGGCAAAGAGCGTTTCTTAGCGAATCCAGCACGCAGAATCATTTTTGAATATCTCTTGGGGATCTTTGAAACATGTGAAAGTAGCGTATCTCAGATCAGTATACTCACACTGATTTGATACAGTGTGTGAAATTGATTTCGTTAGCTTTGATTTGAATTTCCTTGTTCTTGGAATTATAGTAAACTCCTGTGAAGTGAAAGTTTTTTCCACAATCCCAGAGCTCAGCACTTAAGTGGAGTTTACTTTAATTTCATGCATAACGTCATTATATGCAGGGATAACGAAAAAAATTGAAAAATCGTTGTCCGTTTATGAAATTAATTGCAACGCACTGAAATGCTCTACTGCTTAAAGATGAGTCATTCTATCTGCTATTTCTGTGACGAAAAAATGAGAATTGAATAATATTTGATATCTGGGAGACTCGCCATACTGACTAACCATTTATGAATCATACAAACTGATATATGTCTCCAAAATAATTTCACATATATGAAGAATGTTTAAAACATTAAATAATTCAATAAATTTCACTTCGTTGTTTAAAATATTAATTATATCTAGATAAGCGAGGCAAGCCTCCATCATTTCTGTGCATTATTAAAAGTATATCTCTCGATAGTTAATCACAAGAACATGTACATGTCATTCTCTATGACCTCAGCCATAACTACTTGATTTGTGGAAGTTTAATCCCTTTTCGTCGACATTTATTTCATCAGCCTTTTAAAAAGTAATCTATATATAATAGAATATTGTCACTCACTCGGTAACGCTTTTTTTTATGATATTCCTGGTCATGCGATCTAACCACAATCACACTATCTAAACTTTTATCATTTTCAGCATTGAATTTGTTGTTTTACTCAATTTTTTTCTTTGCGTCATGTTAAATATTCATCACAAAGCGGTTGCATAACCTCTCCATGTTCATTTGTAGGGTCTGTACTAATAAATGGGGAGGATATTTTATTTGAGTGCCATCCAAGTGTAGTCTATTACATTTTTGAATGCTTTATAAATGGCGATTGATATTTAAAGTTGGGATGATATCCCTTATCGAGTAGGTCTTTTGTTCTTAATATATAATGCAGGGTTTCATTGAATTTATCTAACTTTCTCAAGGTCGTTAGCGCCACGGGCGTCCGTCGGAAGGTCTATTACTTAATAAATAGCAAACATTTTCCTTCTAAAATAGCCTGTGCTCATGCGAACAGTTTTACAATGTTTTCAGATGTATTTCTTACAATTAAAATTGTCTCACAGATGTGTAGCAAATATCTAGCGTTTGAAAGTTCTATTTATTTTTGATTTTGACTATCTAAAAACTCAATAATCTTGTAATTTTGATAATATATGTGCTCATAAAATTACTGTTTTTTTTCAAAAATGTTAGAATTTTTTTTTATTTAATTTTCATCCAGTTCGACACATCTTGAGTGTGGTCATTAACCTCTCCGTTTGTCAAAAACTTTGAATGTCGCATAAGTATGGTAACTATCATAAGTAAAATCCTTGCTTATTCATACATATTTCGGTCTTTCTCTGAATATAGCCAATAGCCAGCCCCTAGATATCAATATTTTTTTATGTTATTATATTTGAATTGATGTTATTTAATAGTTTTATTTGTGATCTAAATTGAATACTCGTATCCACGATTAAAGTAGTGTAAATTGGAGGTATGCACCCAAGGTTTAGAAATTCTGAACCAAAAAATAGTATATTTATAAATGGATGAATGCAATAGAATGCATGATTATATAATACAGTATTAATTAAATTACTTTTATCAATGTATCAAACATTGTTTTCGATATACCATAAAACATTCTGCATTATACTGTCAACTTTGGAATTTTGTTAAACTAAGAAACATCTGTTGCTTGCGGGGATGTCAGAATAATCTTTGACTCAATATTTGATTCTCTTTGAAATTATTCAGTGTATATTGAAGATATTTATCGATCGGATGATATGGTTACAAATTACAGTTGCCCTAGATTAACACAGCTATATTAAGTTATCGGTGGATGTCGCGTAACAATGAAATCGAAAACTGCACAATTTTTCTTATTTTTATCAGATTTTTTTTGTAAATTTTAATCATCCATTGGGTAAAATTGCAAATAAATTAGGGTAAACGTAAAATCTTGTTAGATTATTTCTCAGATTATGTATTTATTAACATATATGGTTCATTGTGGTAAGAGCTATTTGATATCTGAATAAAAATGTATTGGTTAATTTGTATAATTTATACTAATAGATTATGGGAATTGCCACACAGATTTTCATCAGGACAAAGTTGTTTTTCTGCTCTTTGAATGATTTTAACATTTAAAATTGGTCTAAATGTGATTAAATGTTGACCGTGCTCTGAGATTTGATCGAAATGCTAAGAGAATGGGGAAGTTAAAGACAGATCAATCGATTTTAAGGTTTTAACTCCATATTAATTTGGCAATATTTAACCAGATAACTCTAAATGAAAGAGCAAAAGATGCTTTTCAACATTAAACATTATTGATTAATTAAAAAATTGATTTATAAAACATGTGTTTGCCATCATTTAATGAATCAATTTGATAATATGCATATGTGGCAATTCCTAACAGGCTCAAACCAGCTCTATCAACCATCACATATCCCATTGAACCAAAAGTACCTGAAAAACTGAAAACATCAATTACCCGTACTTGTTTCGAACAATGAAGTGTGGTTCGGGATCACAGCCTATCCCAACCAGAGTCATTTCATGGTTAAGGAGATTTCGCGTGGAATCATTAGATTTGTAAACTCCTTTTTGTATGATTAAAACCCTTGATCTCTCGTAACCAATCCTATAGCCACAGTATCAATGTTTTATACATCTAGTGTAATTCGTTTTCATTATATTTATGAATTGATTTATAGTCTTTTACTTTGCCATGTCTACGGTCCAAATATTCATTAAAAAGTTGACACTAAATTGACTCGACTAAACCTCGGCAGTGTACGGATAACTTGAATTTAACGGCAACTCATAGTTTTGCAGATATTTAAATGTACTATCGAAATTTCTTGAAGTGCACACAGTTTTCCATACTTAAAGCTCCAATCAATGATCGATTTTCACTCTGAATTTCCAATTATCTATATAATAGAAAATTGCGATTCGACCGCTGCAGTCTTGGTATTGTGAATATATTACTAATGCAAGAGTCTAACATGAACCGCATTCATCTTTGTTTACTGCAGGAGTAACATGCGACCTTTTTCTACAATCTTTATAAACAAGAATATTTCGCCGAGTGAACTGTGTGGATTCCTTTTCAGTATGTCTAGACGCATGCCTATCAAACAAATCGGAAACAATCCAAAGCTTTTAAAGAACTTTTCTCTATCGTAAATTACTAAAAATATAACCATATGTGAAAAATCATTTTCGGCAAAATCATGCGTTCGGTCTTTTTTTGCCATAAATTATTCAATAAACAACACCATTTTTCCATATACAAAAAAAAATTTCCTATTTTGAAAATGAGTCAATTTTAGACCTCGTTTTTTTTAATTTAATCCATCTTTTAACAATATCAGGCATAGTCTCCATGATCTTTCGCACCAAGCATCCTCTTAATGCCTTAATCTCTGCTACATAATCAGTATCCTGATTAGCATGCGGTGATTGAATTGGGGGTAATAGTAGTGAACTGAAAACATCAATAAAACCCATATTTATATTGTAATGGACTTATGGCATCTTATTCCTTTAAGAATTGTCACCAATCAAATCAATGTTTGTTAAACCAACTTATATGAGAAATAATTTCACTACCTCATTATTGTTTTTGGGATTACAATATGTAGTATTCAGTCATTAATAATTGTATGCGCGTGCGGTCGAATTGTACACCATTAATTTATATTTCGATTTCAACAAAGCATAGTTACAACTATCCAAAATATCAATTTTACTCCTGAAAATTATGTTAAACTTTAATAATTCATATTTTGAGAGCATAAGAAAAAAGTTATCTGATCTATATTTTCAGGTTATTTAATATGCAATTTTGATCATTCTTCAGTACATTTTTATCTTTTCATTATTTTTAAAAACTGAATTATCAAATATTTTATGTTGATTATTGAGCAAAAATAAACTGAGGACATTAATCGCTTTACAAAATTTCAATCTGTTTCAAGCTAAGCATCTGACAAATCTTTAGCTTATAATTCTTTCTTTTACCTTCTCGTCATGAATAGGTGAATTGAATCAGTGTTAGACTCATTTTAAAGGACGAGGATCAGAGTAATACCTTTTTTCTCAAAAGCCATTAGGATATACTAGGATCTAGCCTCATAATTTCTACGTATAATAATCAAATTTAATCCCGAAAAACGTCAATTATACAAGCTTACATTGTATGTAGGTATATTCATTTTTGTTTCCTAAATGCGTTTGACAGAAGTGAATTTAACGATCAAGAACATATTATTGTCAATATATGGTATATTGCTAGTCCTAATTTGGGTGTTCTGCCACAGAAAGGAGCTAAGAAAAACGTTTTTAACTTATTCAAGCCTTTTTTGATATTTTTCGGAGTATGGCATCATTTCTATAACCCACAGTTTACAGATTTTCACGAATTTAATCCAAATAAATAAAATTTGAGTCCACCCTACCTATAATTTAAAGTTATATGCATTTTTTAATAATCATAATGTGGTTATGGGGCTATATCTTTCAGGGATTGATAGTTCAATTTTCGATTCATACAATATATTTTTGAAACTTCAGTATGTTTAATGCGAAAGCCATGCTACATCCTGTTCATGGATTATATGAACATGCGTGTTGGATATCATATTGAAAACAAAGCAAAAATTATGATGTCGCATCTTCTGGAAATAAAAAGGTTTAATTTAGATTAAGCTTGCTGCCATACATTCGTCACCGCCTTAACGGTCGACACAGTAACTGATGTGATTGACCCTGTACTAATTGAATGTCAGTATTAAAAAATTTACGGAGCAATACTTATAACTCAATTAGAATTAAATATGAACAATTCCAAAATATGCAATCTGATTGTACGGGTTTTTGCATGCAAACGTGTCAACCGTGATTTTCAATCGTGTCCTCCAAATGCGCGCGCGTCATCTTTTTAAGGCACATTATTTAAAAATAATGACAGAAAACGAAGAATGTCACCAGAATGTTCGAATAATTTAATCCGGACGTTCAAAAAATTTGCATTAAAATGGTCAATTACGACGAGAATGAAATAAAGTGATATGTCTATTAATTTAAAATCTGGCGCTTGCTCAATAGGTGCACCCGATGTAAAGTCGCGGCGGACACGTAAAGAATGTAAAAACCTGTATACATTCCCTGTTTTGATAGAGAACCATACACAATAGGATATTAATTGTCTATCATATATAAAAATGGTAATCATAAACGATATTTATCTATATCATAAATATATAAGTGACCTGTATGCTCATGGAATTATTGAAGATATCATGCATGCGCTATTAAATCAAAAAAAGATCATAAATATCATTCAGAAATTCCATAGTATCGTGAAAAATAACCATGATATATGATGCGCGCCACTACTAGCATTATGATTGACGGTATTCGATGTAAACCAGGTAATCAGATGTGTTTTAATAATATTACTGAAAATTGGACCAAATAATGTTTTTTTTTGCTCCCATCAAGAGGTATACAAACCTGCACCGGTATATCTGCACGCACTTTACGTCGACCGCGAATTCGACGGTGTTCACGTATGGTAGAGACATACGTCAGGGAGGCCTACTTCTGCAAGCAGTTAGGGTCATGCAAAGCTAACACCAGCTAAACATTCACCCCTACCCTCTGCCCACTCGGACTATGCCTCGGAATCGGCATTCGTTCGCTAGGAAGTAACGTACTGGAACTATGTTGTCCTCGCAGTCTTTACCAAATAATGTTAAATATTTTTATTCTAAAGGCATACTTTGTCCTCACATTCCTAAAAATAAAATATAATATACTTAATTTATATTCCTTAATTTTCTATCATGAAAATTTATAACGGTTCATATGAGATATTTAAAAGGTTGTAATATTATTTTTGTTGTATGTCTCTGATCAGACAAAAGCATACCCTTGAAAGGCAAGGCTTATTAAGTAAACAATTAATCTTGAAAACATTCATTAAGACGTCGATATAATAAAAATATCTTATGCTAAAATGAGTTCATTTAAATCTAGAAATTTTAATTTTACAAATTCGAAGATTCGCATGGCAATCCATTCAAAAATATATAAATTTCATTTTAAAAGCGCCATTAACCTCGCATAATAACACAAAAATAAAATCTTATTTGCATATAAACAAATCGAATTGAAGTTCTTTTATTTAAAATCATTTTTTAAGACCGTCAAATTAGTCGATTCTTATTAAATAAAAACGAAATTGAACACTGAAGGTCAAATATGAATTACACCGTATAAATATATCGCATTGTTAGAGCCGATGTAAAGTGTGTTTTCGGTGAAATTTTTAATGCTTAAAAATGATAAAGAGTTTCTATTAATGATTGCGCGAATTCCATTTGATATCGCGCAGATCCAATTTCATTTCGCACAAATCCACAGTTTAATCTCTAATCAAAAGTATTCCTTGTTGATATATTTATTGAATAATTGAAAATAGAACAAGATTTAATAATTTCAATCAATATTTTAGCTGATATTTATTAAGGCCGACGTTTGTACTTATTTTCCCGCTGTTATAATATCCTACTCAATCATGAACCCTAACTAGTTATGTGACTAATTTATTGCTGTCGTAAGCCCACAAGCTTTTTTTCTTCTCATTCACCGTACGGCACCATGAGTATACTTTTTTTGATTAAACCTATGCCTCTTTAATGATGAAACATGACAGATTCTGATGTTGCAATTCTCTCGTTCAAATAATTTTATGATTTATCTTTTTTTCGTCGTTGATATAACTATAAAACTAGCAACACAAATTATTGAATACATCTCAATTTAAACTGAGAATAATACTGTTCGTTTCAATCAATAATTAAAAATCAGTAAATTTAATTTTATTGACACAAATTTAATAGAATATATGCGCGATTTAAAATGGAATTTGCGAGATAATAGATAGAAACCATGTAATATTTAATCGATATTTACGAATAAAAACACTTATTCTCACCCAATGATATCTTGATCAGAGTTTTTCGATAAAATAATTCACAAATTTCTTTTATCTCATTTTCTAAATTCACTTATTCTCAACACTTCAACATTCTTGATATAGGGCAGTTATTTCCCTAATCTATGTCATTTATTCTAACAATAGATTTCATAATGGACAAACTCGTATCAGCGATTCAGATATGATCAATATTTATGAAGCCATCTTATCTGTTATTGATGTAAATCCTCGGGGTAGGCATCATTATGATGAAAGTTATCCCTATCCATCCATTGTGAAAAATCATCTATTTAGCCAAAAATTATCCACAAATTTGTTTGAGATTTTCTTAAAATTAATAATCTTAATCCAACAATATTCATCTATGAATTTAATCATAGTGTTTGTCACCATCATCGCATAATTTTTTTATGACAGACATGGAATCGAGTATGGCTGACAGACACAGTTGTTTTATAGAGATAATGTAATCCAAACAGACTTGTAATGTTTTTTTACATTTTCTACATTCGCGATATATAATTAAAATGTGGTTAATTGAACATTTGAAAACTTCAAATCTTATCATTAACTTTTTCAAAAATTCCAAAAAAATTGTCGGTAGGTACGAAAAATTATGATACAAAAAATTTTAAGCTCAAAAAATTGAATACAGCTAATAAGATGAAGGAAATATCAGTCAATTAAAATGAACTTGACCTATATTATGGTATTAATCCGAATGTCAAATGTTATACCAAAATTTTAATTGGTGAAGAAAATTGACACAACTTAAAGTTGAATTCGGATAAACTTAAAAATTAAATGATTTTCATTTATATATAAATAACCTCACTTGATGCAACAAAAATAGTAAAATAATGGCTTCGGAAATATCAACATCTGTATTAAAAAATGGATGCCATTTTATCAGTCTATCAATATTCCTAGATCAAAGCTTCCTACAGGGGATGTTTGGAGAAAAATTGAGGCGTTATAAAATAACGTGAAAAATATTTTTTACAATCTTGAAGAGAATCTACGAGGGACTTATAACAAATAAAAAATAATATTACATTTATAAACAGATTTAAATGATTCACCTTTTTGATAGTGAACTCAAACTAACCATACATTGAGTTTTCTCAGAGAAGCTATTTATTTTTATCCTTGTCTTATGGAAATCAAAACTTCACGATGTTTTGACAGTTCAAAAAATTATATTCATGTGTTTGGCGTACAATAAATATCAGTACATATTATGCAGGAGTAGAATAATCAAGATGACTCAATCAAAATTAGACAGAGTTCTACACCGAGAACATCGAAGTTGATAAGCTGGTGATAGATCGAAATGAAAAAGAGAAGAAATTCACTAAATACTGATTCGAATATACTGCAATGTTCTTTGTCCATAAACTTTATTAATGCCTATTTATTATGCAGAGTGATTTTGATCTCTGTTTAACATTTTTAATGATAAAACTAAACTTTAACAAAAAACTACACCATATTTATGCCTAAATCCATAAACTGTTCGTTTTTTAAGACTCTTATTTCAATTATTTAACGTTGTTGAGTTGAAATATATAGCACTGAATCTTCAATTTTCCCGTCTGGATCAATTAATGTACATGTATCAAGATGATTAGCTTCTAGGAAAAATATGATAATTTTTAGATTGCGTCATTTTTACTCAAGATATCTCGGTAACTTAGAATAACATTTTTTATAAATCATCCAGTTATTTTACTTTTTATTTTGATTGAATTTTCATTTAAAAAATTTCGCACTTGTCCTTGGGAAGACGCTATATCCGAATACCTAAAGGAGGGGGCGTTGATAAAAAATAATTCTATTCAAACGGGGCTGTAGCCCCGACGCACTTGAGAATCCATGTTATAGATTGATGTAAACCAAGAGATTTTGAACAGAGGAAAACAACACATATACAGCCAACACATTAATAAATTTCTAATAAGGCATCACAAAATTTTTTTTATTTTTTATTTATAAATAAATTTGCCTTATCGGCTAAAAAAGATAAGATATACATGACAATGTTAGAGGATATAATCAGCCACCAGCAAAAGAAAATCATATTGGTGTGAACGATTAAAATGAGTAGATGAGTTTTATGACATCACTGAATCAGCCAAAACCTCCTTTTTATAAATTTGATTTCATCTGCATATCCTAAAACAGAATCAGGATTTGTACGACATGCATATTAAACGTGCTGAGAGAATATTGAAAATTCTGTACTTAAATGCATGGACAAAAATCTATTTAATTTAATTAAATTATCTTAATTTCAACAGAGTGAACGAAAACTGTGTCCTGACCAGAAAACTATATAGTTTCTATTTCAAAAAAATAAATTAATCACGAAACACTTTCTTAGGGTCGCATAATTCCAAAATTTATTATCTTTGTAATCATGGATTTGTAAAAAAAAATTTAGATGATTGAATTGGTGATCAACATCATAAATTTCATGAAATGGATAAATCTATTAATTGCAAAATGAAATAATTATAATTGATATAATAAATGAGTACTCAGATCTTCCGCTGCATATCATTGTGGTTTGATTATAAAAAGAAGATTTTTCACAACATTTAGATACCTGTGGGACTGAAATTCAAGCATTTTCACTTGAGAATGAAATTGAGTGTCCACAATTATCATACATTTGGTATTTACATCAATTTAAGTTTTTGTAAATGTGACGATTCATTTAAATAAAATGTGAAAGGAAATACAATTTAATCTTTTTTAGATGTTTCTTTATATTATAAGAAATTATTCAATTGTTTTCTTAAGATTTTGAAATAAATAGCATCGATTTACTTTTCAACGCCGTTGAAACATTACCCAAAAATAATTCTTATATTCAGATGTTACTTAGCGATATCATTATTAAAACTAAACGATACTGTAAGGATATATTCAATATCCTGAGGTTACTTAACTGCGCTGTGTAGTCGAGTTGGTGACTGCTGTGTGAGCATCGATGAGTCATTGGTTCGAATACAGCTAAACTCGCCTTTTACGTTACATTGGCGTTTTCTGCAGGATGCATTATGGTGTGGTTCTCCAGGAGAGAAAAAGTGGTAGGAAATATATATATGATATCTTGAGGTAGCTTAACAGCGCAGGGTGGTCGAGTTGGTGGTGGCTGGGTTAGCATCGATGAGTCATTTGTTAGACTCCAGCTCGACTCACCTTTTACGAGACAGACCTTATTCAGTTTTTTACTCACATTCAGAAAAATCCAAAAATCTTAAACCTTCGCAAAAAATCATTTAAATATCACTGTAACAGAATTAAATACTTTTCTGTTAATGACATTGGACACTTAGAAATGCTATTGATTGATTCAAACACACCAAGAACTTTTGAATTTTAAATTTTCACACCTCAAAAGATATTTTCTTGAAGCAAAAATATGAAAATAGTTAAAATCATAGGGGATATGATATGAATGATCATGAAAATGAAAGTATGCTGATTTTTAAAAATGGACTATGCATTAAAGACATCTAAGATCAATAAAAAATTAGGCTTGGATCTTCTTTGAATTTTCGGATAAACATATTAATGCGGGCTTTCATTTTACCACCGAAAACTCATGCGCAATAAATATAGAAATCAGCTTACTGATTAAAACATCGATTCATGTCGAAGATGAAACAGAAACACATATAAAACTTTCGAATGGGATACAATTTGAGTATTCACATTAATTACATGGCAATTAATATTATTTTATGTATCTTTCCAATTTTATTTATATTAATATGTTCAATGCTAAAAATTTTGCATTTACTAATCCATCCGTCTTTGAATAGTGATGTTATACACATTTTATTATAACCTTACAATTAAATATAACAAATAATTTTGGCTCTTTAAAAATTTTAAATTGTATTCATGATCAACTTATGCTTTTGGAGTGTTAAAAGTGTTCGGGTCGTCGTCCGAGGTTTTAAAATAGGTTGAAAAGGTTTTTTAGAAAGAGAGGAGTCATAAATTTGAAGAATAAATACCACAGAGGTCATATAGTGAGTTGTGCTGAGTATTTTGGAGGAATCGACCGCAAAGCTGAGAAACGAAAATCTCTAATTGATGTTCCATACAGAATTGTCTGAACTCTTTTATGTATTATAACTATCTAAGTTTTTGCACAGATCGAAAAAAGTTTCATATTTTTTCACTACCTCTTCTTAGTTAAGAAAATATTAATCATTCACAAAAAGAGTTAACCATTATAAGCATATTTTTGTTCATATGTCAGACACCGTGGTGCTATTACAAATGAGTAAACAGTGATAACTTGAATGTCAAAGTTTTCGACAAATGGAACGAACTATATTGAGGAATAAGGTCCCATAATTAAAAAATATTCGAAACGTTTATTAAGGAAAATAATGTGGCAACTGAAAAAAATCATAAAAGTTCAGGCATGTGTTTTTAAGGCTATAAAATATATAGAATTCTTATAAGTAGAGCGTTTATCGAAATGATTTTGCAAAACACCTATATTCAAAAAATTAAATAATATATTTTAATCTAAAGCAGAATTTTACAATTTACGATATTATGTTCCTTAATTATATTTTTTGTCATTTTTAATTACGCCTTATGCACATTTTATTAATTGAACAATTATCCTAAACAATTTACATATTTTCGACTGTGGTACACCTTCTGGTGCGATTCATCCATTCTAATAGATTGTTAAACAAAATCCAAATAATCTACTCATTATTCGGGACGTGAATTACTGTATTTCTTTTTTTTATTGAAATTAACGATTCGAAAAACAACTTTTAGTTACAGCTTTAGAAGCAAGATGGGTATTCAATAAATGCGATTCAATCTAGATATATATTTTCAAAAATATTTCTAGAAACAAGTCCATGTTATTCTATGAATTATCAGGCTGAAACGTGTTTGGGAGTACATAAAATTAATTAAGTATCTACGGCATAAAACACCAATTTTTCCCTTTAGATGAATCACTAATCCACTTAATGCTGTTGGATGGAATATTAACTTCAATTTTTAGTAAATATAAACATCTAGAAATTCAAAATGTAATACAGTTTGAACAGGAATTTATTTATCGTAGTAAAAAGAATAGTTCCTTAAAGCATTTTTGTCTTCTTGTGCTGCCTAGTGTCTATACGTCGAATTTTCAGTTTTCGAAATATAAATTAAGATAAAACTATCAAAAAATATAGAAAACTTTATTTTTTAAAATGCAGGTTTGCGAATTCGTAAAATCCTAGCGTAGTAACTTGTAATTTATCGTTTTTCGATCTGCCATATTATAGAGTAGTAATGAAATATGGTCAGAATTTTACCTTTGTCAAACAATTCACGCAGATTCTTTATTTTGAGTGAACATTTTCCAAGATACCCGTATGCTTCGGAGTTGAAAATTTTATGGTTTAAGCTAACTAACATCAGGGTGAAATGTTATATGAATAAAACTCCAAAATGGATGAACAACGATATAATAATGATGTGTTAATTGAGGCGTGTGGATTAGGAACGAGTGATTCCAATGTGAACATTCCGTATGTTATATCTGAGTACTCGTAGGCGGAACTAGTTAAAATCCAAAGCTAGGATCTTATTAAATCATAAACTCAAGAATTTTATCTATTTTTACATTCATTAAAACCCATGTGGAGATTCAGAAATTCCATATTGATATTGAATAGGGCCATGAATGGAAATTAAATATGGCGAACGAAATGAGACTTGCAGAACCAATGGAATATCGCGATATTTAATAAAATAAAATTGTTAAATATTTAAAAACAGTATTGTCAAAAATTCGTTGAATTAAACACGTTTCTTACTTCTTTAGATATAACCAGTCATCTCCAAATTATATGCATATCCTGCAGAAGAAAAATACAACCATTTTCTATTTTTTATATAACTACTTCCGAAATAAAATAGGCCTTTTGTTCTAAGTCTCATTTTTAGGTAATATTTCTTGTCCACGCAGCCCATATTTTGTTTTAACCTTGCCCATCTAAACGTCCACATATTTTTTATTTAATGTAAAAACAGTGAATCACTTAATACACATGTCGTTTATTGACATGTAATTACATATTCATAAACCTAAATTATTGAGCTTTGGTCACCTATATTTAGTGGGTCATTTTTCCGTTTGTTTAATAAATTATCAACCTGTGAACTTGTTCAAATTTTTAAAATTATTATAGACAACCGATAAATACAGTGATTATTTTAAAATATTGGAAAGACAAACATCAATTATAGCCTCAGCTACTGGCGGAGCGATTTATAATAATGGAAAATACAAATATACTTTACAAAGATATGATGATTGTGCAAACCTATTTTGCCTTGATACTATTTTTTTATTTTTAATAGGTTAAATCGTGTATCAACCTGAAATGCGCCATTATTGAATACAATTTTTACTAATAAAAAATAGAATCAAATAGAGAATTGATCTTATCGTTTAGAATTGATAAGATTGCGCTTGCGATAAAATAAATGGAAACCCTGCGCAGAAATACTTTATTAGTTATACTTAATGAATTTTATTTACACTATGCATGTTAATATCTTAAATTTAATCTTTTTGAACTTATTTTAAATATTGATGTGAAAATATAAACCTCAACCTGCCCTGCCTAAAGTTGATTTAACAAAACGGAGATTTGATCACTATGTTTTGAAAATTTTACAACAAATTAGATTTTATGACTAAAAATGGAAAAATGGACGAAAAACAGTGTCACGATGATAATGTTGGAATCCTCGAAGCATGCGCTTGATAATGGTTTAAATATTACCAAATCTAAATGATTTTCATTCGTGGCATCCGCTACAGTCATCTTTTTTTTAATATTTTACAATCCTGTTAATACGTAGTTGATTGTAATAAATGACCATTTGCGTGATATCCTGACCTTTTAATGTTCTGCGCATGTCGTTTATTGTAATATGAATTCAAAGTAACTGAATAATCTGACAGTTATATTACCTTAATAATGATTTTCAAAAAGTGTTAAATTCTTTCATTAAAAATCATATTACGCATGCCGTTATTGTCCCTTTTGAACAATCAGCCCATAAAACCATATTTATTCATAGTAACATTGAAATTGAACACACCAAAATTTTCAAAATAGGGATACAGGGACATCGTTTTTAGAAGCTTATGCCAACAATATATTACGAAACATTCGCCTAATTTTATCATAGATATTATGAGTTTTTAATCCGAAGATTACCAACGACTAAGTGAAATTATACGTGCCTAAATTACAAAAAAAATAAGCGTATTTAAATACTAATATTTTTCATTTTTTAACTAAAATTGTTCGAATCAAATAAAAATCGTTCATTGGTATTATGAGAGTTTTCACGCCTGTAATGGTGTAAAAATAAATATATCCTCAAAAACTTGATCATTAATATTAAATGTATTTTTAATATAGAAGATATGACCGTTTTAACCTTTTATTTGTTTACTAACATTAAAAACTAAACTAGGAATTGTAGTAAACAGCCAGCTTAGATACGGCTGCCCATCGCCGACGAGCTAGTGAACCGTCGGGGCCTAACCATCCGTTACTATCAGCCATATTAGCGGCGATTATTAAACATAAATACACGCGCACGCGCAGACGGTACAAAGCCTTATGTAACATGTAACTGTGTCAAACGACGTTCCCTTTACCTGAGCACCGTATCAGCTTTTCTCTCTTATTTTATATATTAAATGATAATTATGTCGAAAAATATATGCCCCAATTTATGATGTATGCATTAAAATTTGGTTTAAAAACATTACAAGAACGGACCCATTGGTGAAAATAATTTGACATCATATTAGGGAGATAATTATTGTCAGACTACAGTAGTAATTTGTGCCCCAAATTTCTGTAGATATTTTATAATTCGAACGTTATGTAATGTCGTTTGAGGGTTGAACTTAACCGATTGCTAACGTAAAAAAAAACAGAATGATTCTCTAAGAAAATTATACTTAGAGGAGTGGGTTAATATTTCCCAATAAAAAGAAATCAAATATTTAAATCAAATATATTATAATATAGGTCTATCAATAGTTGAGATTTGTATGTATTATTTTTAGTTGTCATAATTGTAATGGTCCATTAATTCATTTAGATCGAAAGGGAATTCTTGGAAGGAGTTTGGAAAAAATTGGGTGAATTTTTCTTCGATTGGATCTTGAATAGAGTCGGTGTTCCCCATGTCGCAATAAATTTTACCCGTTCTGATATCTTCGAGTGGAGGAGGTTCACTTCCATAAATGCACGTAAATGGTTTAATTATAAAATTGTTTCCGACATATGAGGTGTTGTTACCATGAACATTGCTAGGATTAAGTGAATAGATTGGATTATTGTCGGGTGAATCATCATTTGATGTAAAGATGTGTGATTGCGTCGTATTATTCGGGGATTTCGAATCTATTCGTTCAGTTTGTGACTCATGAAGATGGTTCAAAGGGGTTGGAACGTCTTCAATCAGTTTAGGTTGTGGATTATCCAGTGGATCTTTTTGTATATTTGACTTTATTTGATTTTGATTAGATCTTTTCTGAGATTTGATAGTTTTGCGACGCTCGATAACGGGTTTAGATTTGCGATCTTTTGAGTTTGAAATGATGTTTGGGTTTACCATTGGAACTGGCATTTTATATAAGATATCTAATGTAGTATCTAGGTTTGCTGCCACTCCTCCGATCGGTATTTGATCGTTTGTCTTGTCTGAATTTTTACGTTTTTCCACATCGTTTTGTACAGATCTTAGAGTGTTGCGACATAGACCGACAACAAACATAATAAACTTTTTGCAATTTTTTGTTTCGTTTGAAGGGGTGTCTACCATTTGTTCTGCAGCCCATCTTTTCCAGACACCGCTTTTATTAGCTAAACTCCTCAATTTCATGTAGTAACTATAATTATTATCCATCTTTTTGTAGCACATATATTTACAGCAATCTAATTTATAATAATCTTCTAATGGCATAATAGGCTTTTTTGGTCCACGTATACGTCTATTGTTCTCTGGGTCCTCATTTTCGTTATTTGAGTCATTTTTCAAATCCACATCAAAAATATGTGCCGGATATCGTAAAATGTTTTGGCAGGCATCCTTGCATACCCCATTACGCTGTAGTATCTCCAGAGTCTCGTTTATAAACTTCATGTACGCCTCAAGGCTGCCATTTTGTAAATTTTCCAATCTATACCTTGGATCCAGTAGATTATTTCCTTGTCGAGTTAAATAAATCTGAACATATGAAACGTTTACCGATTTATCTTTGAAATTTTTGATAATCTCATTGAGCATTGCTGGACCTGACAGTTTTTTTCCATCCCATAAACATCTCTGTTTCAAATTTTTCATGCATTTGCAATTTTTTGTTCTTTCTGCAGGACAATACAAATCTTCTAAATTGTTTTGCTTTTGATAAACACTTGGATGAATCATGAAATACGAGTTAAACCTTCACAAATCTTCGGCCTTATATAGTTGTTTCTTCTTTTTTGAACAAATTTAAATCTGTTCAAATTTTTGTCGCCATTATCTTAGTTCATTTCTCGATCACTTTTGATAAATTGGATTGGTTTTTGATAATTTTGGTAAAATTTACTTTTGTTGTTTTATATCGCAAGTTATTTTCTCCAAAATGCGCAATAATGTTCAAATTTTATATGAAAATATTTGCCTTTTTGTATTCTTGGAGATTATAAAATCCATTTTTTAAAAGAAGATATTTCATTCATCGAACTCTGCATAAATACCCTGATACCATTTAGTAAATCTCAATCATCTAAACGCCTTTCTAGAAACCTTGTTACCAAATACGATTTCTTCTGACCTACATGAGCCAATAATCAAAAGGTTGATTTCGAATTTGACAAATATTTGTTTAAAATCAAATAGATATTCGATAAATCCTGTTTTTATAGTGTGCAAGTTTTTCTATCATTTCCCTAATTTTTGACATAAATATATGCTTAAAATTGAAAAAATACCCTTTTAAAAAACTTTCAAAAAAACGTGTTATATTGTAAAGCGCAAAAGTGTGAGTAAATTTGGCCATTTTTTGACTAATTTTAATAACCTTCGATACAAATAGAAAATATTAACGAATAAACCGACAAAATATATGAAAATGTGTTGGTTAGAAATCAGATTAAATCTATTTTTGTAAAATAGGGGTAAAATTGCAAATTTTAAGTAATGACTGGAAAATGAACATCATAATAATGGTCAATAATAGTATTTTGTGGCTTTTGTTTTAAAAAAACGTTAATTTGACCTCAATCAAATAAAATGCAAGATTTTGTTTAACACATGACCCCATTGATCAAATGAACAATATAGATATGTAAACTGATCAATGAATTCGAAAAAATTCGGGCATGTTGAGCCGAATCGTTATTATTCGTTAATTCTCGCATATAATGTCAATCCTTTTCTTCATTATTTTCCATATTCCAGTAGATCATTCTATATTTTATATGTAATAATGATCTGTTTAAAAAATTGTATAACCCTCATATCTGATTCCGTGATATTGAATTTCCAAGCATCCTGTTTTATAATTTCGCTGTTTTAAATAACTCATTTTTCTACTGGTAGAATAATTAACCATATTAGATATAATAGGCATTGATATTTAATGAATGATTAAATTTAAATTGGCAGCTGCATCTCAATAATGCAACAGCGATCATGAGCATGTGCAAAGTGGGGACGATTTTTACCGATGAAAGATGATCCTAACTTATGTTGAATCTTTGATACCTCAGCATTGATGTTGTGCCTCATCTTTAGACCTCGATCTTGTCCTTGAGAGTAGATGAATCAAAAAATTTAATAATTTAAGCGATAATGAATGAGATCCTATATTTATTGGAGATTAGAAAAATCTTTTGTATGAAGTCATATCTGCTTCTACTCGAGATAAAATAATTTTGATAAAATAGGATCGATAGTTTATTTTTGAGTAAAACCTAAATATTACAAATTTAACCATCATATCTTGAACTTTGTAATCTTTTGTCAACCTACGCATTCTCTCCAAATTACTATAATTTTTCAACTTATGATAATTTTAATGACAATTACCAAGATTTGTATCCATGTTAATCCACAGTGTATCCAAGACATCGACCAAGATTTAAAACGTAGTTCAATTTCCACATGCGTGATTGCAAGAAAACTATTTAGTAGCTGTCATATCTCAAATATATTTATTCCTTGCCCAAACACCCCAAAATTAAAAAATTAGAGATTTTTATTTAATTAAAAAAATATCCGTCTCTTCTAATATCTTCTACTGGTTTTCGCATTTAAAATGAAATTTTCTAAAATTCATAAATAAATTAACAGTTTAATTAAATATATTGCGATTCTCCTACGACAGTCATTTCATTCCTGTTTTTAGGATTGAATTGTTCTGAATGATTCTTATGATTTGCATAGTTGCTTGTATGAATCCCATAAACCTTAACCATCCTTATAGGGTGTCCTGATCAAGTCCGTCACATTTTTTAACTCAAATTTTATCAATATTTAGCACTAAAAAAAATAAATTCTACATTTATTCATTAGTTTCATCTCATTAGAAACACCTTCTTCTGAATTTTAGCATATTCCGGTAATTGCTATTACACTCAGATGGTGTAATTTTTATTGTGTCATTTTCGATTCAATTTAATAGGTCGGATTCTCATATCCGGACGCAGATTATCTGACATTGTTCAAGGCTCAACATCATCCATTCAATGATGAAAATTTTTGTGGCTACGTCATGAAGGCCTTTTTAGCAATATTGTCAAATCAAATTCATGAATCTATTTTCATAATGAAACATCGCGCGGTTCCACAAATCAGATCGGCTCTAGACCATGCTTTAAGATACTAGCCACAGGGACATATTTGATCCACCCTACACTCGTTACATAAAACAGGTTACAATTTTGTAACCAAATGGAAGAAAATTGAAATCCAGAGCTCCTGAAATCAGAAATCTACCTATTTATTCAATGGCCTGAAGAGAAATTATACCTTCTGACTGTGATGGCTATAATACAATATACTAAAATATAAAAGTAGGTGTTACATATAGAAAAAAATTTGAATTGATGTACAATTTATTAAATATTAAAAGATAATTTTTGATAAAATTTGAGTAAAAAAATGGGATGGACTGGATCGAGAAACTGGCGGTCTTTATTGGAAAAACGAATACCATTATCGTGAAAATGACAGACTTAATGGAGAAAGTTACACAAATGCTCGAGAAACCCTATACATACTGGCTATGATTTTGAAATTGAATACATCTCAAATGCTAAAATCGATTTTTAATTAATTCCTTGATTAAATCTCAGAGATTTATATGGGATCAGATAAATGAGAGTTTGTTATCAACGCCATAGACAAAAATGCAAACTGCATATGATACAATTCTCACAGTCGAAACCACTAGAAATCAGGATCTGGCATTATTTATAAGGGTCAGCAAGGAAAACGTATTACCGATATGATAAGTTTCAATTTAACCATAAATGTGATTAAATATCTTCATCAAAGTCTCATAATATTTCTTTGGATTGGCAGATCATAACACAATCTCAGCCACTCGGTGCAATTAAAGTATTAACTAAAACTATTAGTTAAAAACTTTTATGTTATTTTAACGAATTCGGGGTATTTAGATTGTGTGAGGTGTGGCTTCTGTCAGGCGCTGTAGTTTCATCTCATATGTTACCTAACATGAGACGTTTCGATAAGAAATGGCCAGTACTAAGAAGGTGGCCTTTTCTTAAACTCATGTTGATGGTCTTAGTTGTGTTGTTTGTCGTCAACATTTTATATTCGTCTGCGAATCTATACAACGAACGAGATTTTTCTAGATCAAGTTCTGACGCCACAAATAACACTTCTTCTGCAAAAGAATTGAAAACTTCGATTGCTGTGGTGGTGGTATCATGCCATAGGTCTGATGTATCAGAGTGTTTGGATTCCATAATGAACGCAAATGGCTTTAGTACATTACCATTCGATTACTACATATCTCAGGGATGCAGAAATGAGAAAGTTTCCACCCTGGTAAAAACATATCATAACTTTACATACATGGAGTTCATTCCAAGTAACGTGTATAATCCTGGTTACATAAGTATGAGCTGGCATTTTAAATCATTCCTAACTAAAATCTTTGATGAGCTTCAATATCCGAAAGTGATTCTGATTGAGGACGATCTACTAATATGTAATTTTCTGAATGAATTTAGCTGCAGATTTTTTCGAATATTTCATGAAGATGAAGGATTTGTTAGATATCGACGAAACCGTGCTGTGTATATCTGCCTGGAATGACAATGGGTACCATAAATACGCCCATGGTAATAATATTTTTATATTTAGACACGTACACCTTTCAGCGCACAGAATTCTTTCCTGGTTACGGGTGGATGATAACAAAGAAGTTATGGGATGAGATTAAAAATGGTTGGCCTGACAGATATTGGGATGAATATTTTCGTAATCCACTTATTTCGAAGGGTCGATCATGTGTGTACCCTGAGGTTTCACGGACTGAAAATATTGGAAAATTTGGTACTAGTGGCACAGATTTTTATTTAAAATATATTCTTCCTATTAAGAGAAACACCCAAAAATTAAATTATGACGAAATACAAATCGAAAACCTCACAATAGAAAAATATACAGCTTCATTTATAGAACTTTATCAGAAGGCGATTCCAGTGAATATCACACACTATGATGCAATATTGACGTTCGCGAACCATTCATATTACAAAATCGAATTCAAGGGACGTGAATCATACCAGGAGCTGTGCAATAAATTCGATATCACATACAGCACAAGATACCACATTCCCAGAACATCGTACCACAAAATCACACTTTTGAACCTCGGGACCCATAAAGTTTTCTTATACCCATCGTCTGATTCTCTAGAACTTGACGAAAAGAATTAATTTATTTTTCACATCTTGATTTCATTTCATCTTTAATAGTACTCCCATAAAGACTGTAATGTAATCTGAAACGAGTTCTATTAATTTCCTGTATAAATGTGGTCAAAATTAAACGGAACCATACCTATTTTAAATCGACCACCCTTAATACAGGAAATATTAACAGCAATAATCTTCTTTTATCTTCTTTGTTTATACGGTTTCATTGACAGGTCATGTAATTTGTGATAAACTTTTCGCACTAACATTTTTTCTAAAATTGTGTTGTTAAATGGTACCGTGAACAGATTTCTTATAGACCGTCTCATGTCAATCTAATTAATTGTTTCTCTGATTACTTAGTAATATTTAATGTCAAACGTTATACGGGTTAATAAATAATTACTAGTGTGAATATTTATTCGCTCCTGCGTAATTATATCTATTATCAATATGTTCAACTTTGAATTTAAGCCAGTTCTGTAATTTTGCTTTCATAGAATGTTCGGTAATTTATCTCTTTTTATACGTTACGTCAATTCTAGTGATGGTTCGACATCAAAAGAAGATTTGATGAATCTACGACATGTATACTTGCAGGCATGTACCGCATGTTAGTATAGGTTATTCAACTCATTAGGAAAAAATACGACGGTTAGTTCCTCATGTATTTAGCCCGGAGGAATCTATTGATTTTTCAGAATTTATTTTATGATTTTTTTGTAGATTATTCATAGTTGGTATATCTAGATAAAATGATGTAGTTCTCTCGTGTCGGATCCTCAATCTTTAAAATTATTTTGACATTATTCATGAATCGATAAGTAGATCTTTGTCTCTTTTTATCAGATTATAATGAAAAATAACCCCATTTACAAATATATTAATCGTTTCCACTGCTGATTCTGTCGTCTATAGGAAAAAGTTTAAGCTTAATCACATCCGCTGTGGAGATTAAATAAATACAAAAACATTTGAATTTTTAGATTTTTGGAAGTAGCTCATTAAAATCAAACTCCGGAATTATAATTTATGTTGGAATCTAAACGCTATAATATTAGGTATTAGCAGAAATTTCTGGTTTTGTAAATTTGATAATGATGCAAATTAATGATCTGTTCAGCGATATAATTTTATATCTCATGCAGAAAAAAATAATGTCCAATTAATGTGATTGTCTCAGTTTAAGTCTCAAAATAAAAAGCACCCCATCCGTCAGAGTCGTGAAGAAATTTTCCTTCTGTGATGGCTTAGAAAAAACTATTAAAATGTACAATCTAAATAAATGTAAGTAAACACATTCCTTGAACATTAGCCATTTTTTAAAGATAAGTATTCTTTGTTTGATTTCACATCACTTTGTCATTTTTTGTGAAATGGTATGATCATTCTTCTGATCTTACATCCGGTCGATTTTTGCATTCATATAAAGATCATTTAATGATGCTGAAAAACGATCTGCATTTATTTTATCACCTCTCTTCATCTATTTATAAGTTAATGAAATACTTCAAATATACACTTTGCAACATATCGTGTTGGGTCTTTCGAAAGCTTATTATCGGTCCAGTGATGGTTATTGATCATTGGAATGAACTTTATCGAAGTATTTATCCTTTAATTTACTGATTTGAATTATAAATTGTCAAACTGAGATGTTCAATCAAATTACAGTTATTATTTCAATTGCGATGGTTTAAATTTATATAAAATTATCCAAAAATTAACAAAAATAAATATGACCGAAATATCTATTTGTATTTTGTTGTAGCCGAAGTGATCAGTAACGTCACTATTATGTTAAAAAATGGTTGATGACCACGATGAAAAACCCTATTATTTTCAAACAGAATATAAACTAAAATACATTTCTATATATTGACATGACGAACCATTTAACGTATTGCGCACAAATCAATTAAGACAAGGTTTTATATTAAATTTAGTTTTCATATTAATATAGAACTTTTTTATGCCATATAAAACCTAAAACATTTGATAACAAAAAAGTCCAGAATTCTCATCGACAATGTCAGATTTAAGAATTTGCATAAATTACAGAACTTTTAAATGTAACTGTCATTTAAAATGCCTTTTTATGATCAAAACACTCCTTTTTAGATCGATAAAAAATGTATCTATGTGTTGAAGTGCTGCGCCAAACAACTTACTTTGAATAAAAGAAAAATTCTATAAACTCCATTTAGGATATAAATACATTGATGGTACTCCATCGTTGTATCTCTTTTTTTACACTAAAATATATGACGATTAATTAGACTGTGAAAGCATCAATCTATATTTTGTTTGTTAATTTACGGTAAAAAATAATCGACAATAAATGGATGGCAAAATTTTATCTAAAAATCAAACTCAAATAATAAACCATTTTAATATTTACACGACTTTCAATTCGTCTGCCTGTAACAAATTATAAACGAAATTTAGATAGACGATTAAACCATGACGTTGAGAATTTTCAAACTTAATGCATCGAATACCACATTAATGATCTAATTTATTCGAATTATTTTGAAAATTTTCGAGGAATGTTAAATTATACTACCCAACCGAATCAACAAATAGCTTAATATACAAAGCATAATTATGTTAAAATTAGCTTTTATGATTTAGTTATTATGAAATGATCAACTCATTATTGATTATATGACAATGTATTTCGTTTGTTATCTAAGATATAAAACAATTGTCCTATGCAAATATGCCGATTTCTGATGACGTCATACAAAGTTTTCAAACATTTAATTTATTGTAAAAGATTAATCATAACTTTATGATAGATTCATTTTATTTAGTTTTTTAAAAAGATTTAAAAGACTGCGCATGTTAGATATGTGAACATCTACGCAAATTATCTCTATCGGCAAAGATGGAATCTTTATAAATATTAATTTTTTTATTTAAAAACACAAAATCAGATCCCTTAAATGTCATCATCACAATAAGACCTTTTTGCCCTAGAGTTTTCAGGAAATTTTTAATTTCTTAAAATATTAATTTAGATTTACGAAACATTCAGATGTAGCCAAGTATATCAACCTAATTTATGATTGTCAAATTCAAAAAAAACGTACAATAAAATAACTGTTAACATGCCATAAAATCATCTTTTAAATAAATTTAAAAACGACTCGCGTAACATTTTCAATGATATATGTTATTAATTTGTAAGTGTCGTCTATAATTAATACGGGTAGACTGCACTTAACGTAACTTTTATACGCATGCGCAAATTATGCAGCGAAAAGATTGTTTTTTACAGATATCAATTTCAAATTACATCAGACTCTGTAAATAAGACGGGATTTCATCGATATTATGGAATTATGATATAATAGATGTTCTGCCAACAATGTTGTGCCAAAATGGTTTAACATTAAACATATTATATGATAAGAAGGGATTTAAACGTTATTTTAGAAACCTTTGGTTAATATTTAGATAAATTTTGTATTCAACAGATGCAAAATTAGAAAGTCCATATGATCTGGTAACTTGAATGAATTATTACTAGGCCAATTCTTAGAGAACTCAAAAGCTACACATTCAAATTTTCTGTGTATCTTTGTAATGTGATCTACAATCGAGGCGGAGTTTTCTCAATATCTTTAAATACACAGAAAATTATTACAGAATTTTCCAGAATGTTTAGATTGATGATAATTATTTGATTTGTTCGTTGAAGCTTTCAACTGTCAACGTAACGTGGGCCGGTTCAGGAATAAAATTTGATATTTATGAGTCAGTCATTTCGTTAGCCATTAATAATAGGGATAGGAATTGAACTAAACTACTTTAGGCCATGGTTTTGTCAGATCTCAACGCTGGGTCCTCTGTATGTATCATGTTATATCGAAAGATATGTTGTAGACTTAAACATTGATTGGTATTGTAATCTGCGTTCCGAATCAAAGGCAGCGACAATCATATAATTAATAATGAGATATATGCACAGTATAAATTACTTTTGACATATTTTGACACATTTCATAATTCATACAGATTGATTTGCCTCCTACAGATTTTATACTTTTTGATAAATTATGTTTTACAATATTACCCGTCGATCCTCTTATATTCCAGAAAACCGTCAACAACAGATAATATTTTGAATTCGTATTTAAAATACCATACTAGGACCCAGCAACATGTGTCTATACAATTAACGTGAAGGCTAAATGGGAGTCAGATATAAAATACTTCAAAATGAGTGGCCTGACGAGGATAGGTTTACTGTAATCAAAAATAGCTATACCATGTTTTAATAATTATTATATAATAAAATTTTGCAGAAGCGTTTTATATATAAGGGCTAGAAAATACATTTGAGAACATACTTTCTCAAATTGCGAAATACTTGGCTTTTTAATAAGAAATGTGGATTAAATATAATTTTATGAATTATTGAAATAATAATTTCCAACATAAGTAAACTAATTGAAAGCTGTTGGACGAAGCTATGATATTATTATAAGAAGAATCAGAAATATAAAATTGGATATTATCTTACAGATAACATTTTCATCGAAATCCATTAAATTATTATTAAAATGAACATTCTCATACATTGAGGTTTATTTTCGGCAAAATATTACAATCATTTTGAGATATACAGATCTGTATGATATTAATAACGAAAAAAAATTGTCATTTTTTACCGCCTCGCGCACGGGTATAAAAGTTACGTTAAGTGGAGTCTACCCCAATTCACGGTATAAATATCCGTCAAGACATGCCACCACCTCCAGTTTTCAAAGGGTCAAATACCATAAAAAAAATCATGCTGAATCAACTGATGATTGTATTTCGTTTAAAATAAAATAAGAGATTTAATAAAACATTTTAAATTATGTTCTGATTATATCATTAACATATAATTCAAACTTGATGATTGAAAAAGCCCCCAAACGCTATTTTCTCTTCATAAATTAGGACAAACCATTTCAGAAGGACCTCGATTGGTAATTTAGATAGGTTTGTTGTGCAGACTGAAAAATTAATATATCCGATCAAAGCCGGTCTAGGACCTACAGAATCTGGACGTTGGGGAAATCCGAATGTTTGATTTAAATCCATATCCAATATCTCGATAAAACGTTGTGCATTATGTTGGCTCAAAAGATTAGATCTGTTGAAAGAACGAAATGTCTCTGCCATGATTTTCTTGATATCATTGTAATGAGTATTCATATATATTTCACCATCAACATTCCAGAAAGTATTCATCAATTTCGACTCGCATCCAATAAACAATTGCTTGATAAAATTGACGTTTATAATCGTCGATTTGTGTTTCTTCAGATTTTCACTCATCAATAAATATTTTTCGCTTTGAACACAATTGAAATACGTCTCATCACTTAACGTCTTTATTAAAATCTTCAGAAATTTTTTAATTTCGATGAAAAAAAGGTTCAAATGTGACTCGCTTCTTTTACTGAGTTCCGAAATATT
>JWZT01005362.1:34098-66237 GCA_000827895.1 Thelohanellus kitauei
ACACTAAAATAATAATATATTTTATATTTATTCATTAATGGCCACTCATGATTTATAACTTGTTTTGTATCTTCAGGGTAAAATCTAACTATTAATCAAAGGTTTGGTGTTAATCAAAAACTAGCCATTACCGCTTTTCACTATCCAGGGGATGGTCAGTCCCTTGGAAGCAGGCTCTGCAATAGCGCTAAGGTAAACATGCGAGATGGAGTAGTCCGCTCGTGAGCCAGACTCAACCAGAAGGATTATTGCGGATTTTGAATGTGAGTGTTCCTTTAGGGTATTACACACCTTTGTTGATTCTTCGGAAGCGCTTGGGTGCCAACATTGACCTTTATATTATTAAGAAACAGGTCAAATGCAGCGGTATATCCAAGAGTTGTTGACTTTGAGCAAACGAAGTTTGGTCTTAAGTTTAGTCTTGGTTTGCAGTTCAGTCCTGTCGAACTGATCCGGAAATAAGGGACTGAAATCAGGATTCAAAATCATTTAAATCAGAGATTAAGAAACTTTCTCACTGACTCCAGAATCGTCCGCATCGGAGTTACTTTCGCTTACAGCCTAGAAGAACACAGGAAGCTCTATGGAGCTGGAGCTCAATTCTCGAATGGACGGCTAGGAGGTTGGGGGATAAAATCGCAAACCCTCCTGTATCGAGCCACGACCTGAGAGCAGTAAGTTTATACAAATACGAAATGCTTACCTAACCCCAATATAGTTCGCTCAGCAAGCGCGGGGCGAGATCGGGGTTCGGTCTTATTAAACTGAGAAAGTATAAAACTAACTCAGGGGCTCCACAAACGACAGAATCGCAAACCACAAAGATGTTTTCAACGTAAAGAGGCTCCAGAAGTTTTATGGGGTTTGAGCTGGACTCTCAAATGGAGAGGTTCAAGGTAGGGCGATAAAATCGGAAACCATCCTGGATCGAGCAACGACGAGAGACGAGCAAATTTCTACAAATAGAAAATTCTTAAATGTAACAAAAATCCAATAGAGCTGAAGAACAAAGCGAGCATCCAGTAGTAGATATTCAGAGATCTCAAGAAAAGAGCCGCTAAATCCCATACAGAAGGTGCTTAGTTCCCACTCGAGATCCTCACAAGAGGCAACAAATTCATGCCCACGTGCTCCAGAGACTCTCGCAGCTCTAGAGAGGGCTCTTCGAACGAGGAGGTCATAAGCCTATCACCTGTAAGGGCGGGTGGTTCATATGAATGCCATGCGAGGGCTTACACCCAGACCGCGATTGACCGCAACCAAGCTCAGGATTCATGTTTATTGCATATACACTTAATATAACCTTTGCAAATACGGGAGGCCGATTTATTTCTTCTCATGATTAACATCTTGTTTTGTATCTCGGCATATTTCGATAATGGTATTACAGCCGGAATGTGTAATTTCCCTTAAACCACTTGATCTAGTGGCGGGTTTCTGATCTCGAGGACTCTGGTTTTACAACTTTATGCCATTTAGCTAACAATTCTTTCAATCGGGTTGAGGAAAGGCGAGTATGTAGGAAGGTATGATATAGAAAAGCCTATGTCTTGCGTATGGTACGGACCCATTTTGGCTATATATAACATCACTTTGTCAATTATGAAATTAGATTCGTCTATTCCACTTAGAATAGAACGGTAATAAAAGCATCCATGTAGTGTCCACAATTATGTTCTTAATTAAAAGGATGATACTGAGCTTTAAGAATGCCAGATGACCTGCATCCTCGATATCAGAAACTGATCTGTTTAATTAATTCGAAAGTAGCTCAAAAGAAATAACACCTACTGACGGTTATAACTATTATCGAAATATGCCAAAATACAATATAATGTAGTACTTATGTTATGAATGTCATGATTAGATGTAGAATTTATTATTATTTTAGTGCCAAATATTGATTAAATTTGAGTTTCTAAAAATGTGACGGACTTGTTGAGTTAAATATTAGGGACATTTTTGGTATACCCTTTATAAAGTATATGATCGATCGTTAAATAAGATTAAAAGTATTTTATGTTGTTACGTTGAAATTCGTAGTCAAAATACAAAAACCGATTCAGCTGAAATCTTATGAATAATCAATACTCTGAGATAATGTTTAATCATTCATATTGAATTGCGATACTTAACAGATTACGTATCTGTGGTTTTCAAATTATAAATATCTTCCATATTAAGATAATGAAGGATAGTTTAGTTAAAATCTATTATCCTGGTATTGTATTTGTATGCGGGTTTTCAGATATTTTACACGAAGCACTCAGAAAACCCATCTAAAAATACTAACAGTTTCATCACAGCTACAAATGTCAAAATATCTATATTTTCTTTCATTAAAGTTTCATAAAATTCATTTAAGTGTTAAGAGTTATAGCTGTAGAATATGTTGATATTACACAAACTTCGATTTTTATAAATGATCGAAAGCATCCATTCTAAACAGAAAATTTGTTTAGGTTGGTATTTAATTGAAAGAGATAAGTCAACATTTTTGGGTCTTCGATAAAGAAATCCATGAACACTATCATTAAATTTAGCTTTTCACATTTTTCATAAAACCTGTTTATTTATGATATATTTTCAGTTTTGATCTACCATCATAATATCAGTTATTTGATGCTGGTTTTCAATAGTTTTTTTTAGTTTAGTTAAATTATTTATCGTAACGATCTTAGATTTTTGACTAAATATGGGTGTAAATTTATTTGTGTTCTCAAGATAATTATAAACAGGGTCATTGTTAATGATGATCGTTTGATGTTTTTTGATTTTGAACATAATTTGTTTGTGTACGGTTTTAAGATATAAAATATACCATGTTGAAAAAATATGGAAAATAAAACACGATACATATTGTAATTTGAAACGATATGAGGAGAAGGCTGGTTGAGAAATGTCTAATATTTTTCTCAATAGCATTATAATATGTATAACTTGGCCAATATTTTAAAATAAAATTCGATATTTATTGTATCAATCTGTTGATCACTGAGGCAACGCAATGCAAAATATTTTAATTTGAAATACATTTGTAGTGGCAAGAAAATTTGATTCGAGAAATTATGACTATTTAGATTGCATTAGAATATTAAAAATTATCTATACAGAAAAAGCGTGACTAAATAAATTTCCTAAGATAAGGGTCATTATTTCAATTCAGGCAGCATTGGGATTAGTCACGACCGCGCTTGCATACACAACATTTTCGGTATACGAATAGACGAAAAACAAAAAAAGGCATTGTAACGTGAAATTTATATGGCGGTGCCATAGATTCATGGGTAATTCTCGGGAGAGATGCTCCTGCACCAAGATCTTCAAAATTAAGATTCGTAACTCGAATGAAATTTCCTAATGAAAACAGATTGATTCGTTTTTCCTTGAAAAATCTAGCCTCTTTCTTTCAAAAGTTTCTTTCATTCCAAAATTCTTGAGTATTTCAAAAAAATCATAATGATCTCCTTTTAATTTTGGGCAGTTTCATGTCCACGTATATCAACATAGATTTAAATACAAAAGTTTTCATCTCGTTAATCTATACAAAATATAGGGAAACCTGGAATTGTTGGAGGACATCTTTAATTTTGTAACCTTTTTTTGGTAATACAATAGCAGTAAATTGGTTTTTCTGAACGAGTAGTTGTAAAATAATATTAAAATTATGATCATGTGAGTAGAATATACGATAATCGCTTTTTTATTCTTCATTTCAACTGTGGATGCCTTCCCATTTACATCGTAAAATAACACCCTTTTTGTAAATTGGGAGTGAAACTTCGAATGCCAATATGTTTGATAAAAGAATGAGGAGATAAATATCAGTCTATCTTTGCTGAACATCGATTCATCAGGAATTGTTGGAATCGATACATTTAACCTCGCTGATAACAATTCGTTAATTTCAGGAGGTGATTTGGTAGGATCAGAAGATTTAACCTTATGTGGAAAAACATTGAATACTGATTCTAAAATTTTTTCATAGGTTTTATCAACAGAAAATGAATATAAAAGTCTTGATGGCATTTTCGATAAATCTCGCATTTTCCATTTTAGGTTATTTAACTTTTTAGCTGTACTAGAATATACACATATATGGGCATCGCGTAGATCCTTGAAATTTTCTTGCAGAATGTCAGATAGGTGATCGTAGCTTGGTCCCTGAAGCCCGAAGTTGATAGTGCTAAAAATCAAACAAAGACCTGCGCCATTGACTGCCAGATTCCTAGAAATATTCTGAGATTCAATCAACGTTTGGAAAAAGTAAAATGTTATTTCTGAAAACGATTGAGTGTACATATTGGTAGGTATAATATTTTATAAATTGATACTATGTCAACAATTCACATGTGATGGAAAAAATGAAAAATAATATCGAATTAATTTAAATTTGATTTATTTTATTTGCATTAGGGAGACAATTTGAACCTTGGATAAACAATTTCATCAATTTTTTTTAATTATGAATAACTAGCTTTGGATTGATAATTAATGTATAGATATATCGGTTTGTGATCAATTGTATGATCCTTGCAATCCATTTAATAAAACTTGCCTCAAATCAATAAATAATTGAACGAGCAGGATAATAAATGATTATTTGTCATCTTTGTATTGCAGATAATACGTACGTTTTTAAGTGCTTATACAGTAAAAAACACAGATAGATTGTTATTAAACAGCAATCAGGTTGTGGAAACGAATAAAAAATGGTTATCAAGCCATTGAACCAGTGAGTATAGGATTTTAACTTTGATTTATCCTGGATCGATAATTATAATTTATCAAAAATCATACATCGCATCACTTCCCTGATATTTGATTCGAAATATGTTATTGTGAAATTTTGTCAAATTTCCCAATGTTTATATGAAAAAAGAAAAGAACAATATCCTTTTGTTTTGCTTACATACAACAAAAGCTATCATTGTCTTAGCAAAAATTATTCGATATTATGAAAATATGGTTTCACACGTTTTACTCTCTTGGTTCATTTAAGAATTTTGCGATGGACTGAAAAATTCAAAGTTGACAAAACAAGTTTAAATTGTACCACTTATGCACTTATTTGTAGATAAATTGCAACATTTATTAAAGTGATTGCAAATATTATTAAATAGATCGAAAAACCCTACATAATGTAAATGACAGGCAGAATTAAATTCACATATAATTGAAAAATTTAGCGTGTTATATATTTCAGAAATGTTCAAATTATAAACAATAAGATTTTAATTTAATTTGTTACAAATATTAACTACTTTGAACTGTTTCTTGATATATTTGTTCAAATTTAGATTATGCGCATTATACCACAGTTTCAAATTTCAAACTGTGTTTCAAATCAATCACAATAACTATACTACCTCATTCAAACCGTTTGTTAAGAAATAATATAAAGTATACGACATCTCTCATAATGATGAATGTTAATAAAAATATATATACTTGTGCGCACATGAAACAGATATGTTTATCCTGTAAAAACTATGCTACACTTAAAACATATAATGAGTACAATCTGTTTTTTATAGTAAAAATCGTTTTTATATGAAAAAAAGAATAAATGGAATATACTCAGAATATCTTAACATAATTTAACGTAATTAATTTCATATGAATTTCATGTTTATTCAACAGAATATTGGCCTCTAATTAAGGAACAAGTTAATTATAATGTAATATATTTTTGGATTGATTGGCTCCATATTTCTATTTACTTTTTACCAGATGATAAATTTAAACAGGCTTATAAAGATACGACCATATTTTTAAATATATAATATTCATATTTATCATATAAACGATCAGAGGCCCGCTTTTCACTTTCTGATGTTAAAAAAATTGGAACTAACAGAACAGGCTTCAGTCAATTGATAAACATCTTATATTTGAGATATATTCTTTCAGATGTCCTTTCATTAACTAAACATAAATAGTGTTTAAACATCTTTAAAGAGATTCACACATACGAAAATTTGACATTAAGCCTTTTGATGCATATATTTTATTGATTTATAATATGTTTTAATTCATTTCTGTATTATTTAATTAGAATTATTGTTTTCAATATTATATATCGATTAAAATCGTATAATATAATTAACGATCACGGTTATAATAAATATACGAATATCAATAAACATAAAGCAATTTATCTTCAATACTCATAATGACTTGTTCGAGCATGCGATAATTTCTAATAAAAATGCATTAATTTGGCTATAGTTATAAAAGAATAATTGCTAGTAGAAATCAACTCTATGTCATTGATTTATATTTATTAAATATCATAAAATACGGAACAATTTGCAAATATTAAAATGATCATAAATGTAGATGGTGACATTGTTTTTGCAACATTATTGACATATATTTTTTGAGTGTGCGTATAAAGATTACTTAATTTTAATATGCTTTGGAATCTTTATTTTTGAGTGAATTTAAAAATTTCGGTTTTTGTATTATCATACAAAATCAGACGTTCTTACAAGTAGTTAATTTAGATAATTTTATCTTCTGCGACACAATGAAAACAGAAATATTCAAATGTCTCAGTACAGATAATTAAAAAAATGCGTTTTGATAGTTTATCCAATATATCTAGTTTGTCAGTAAAGAACCTAAGTGTCTTGATGGTTGTAATCTGGATATATACCATAATACTCATTGATTCAAAGAAAGAATTCAGAAAAGACATGTCTAAATTTAAAAAAAAATGAGCCAAATATATATGATCAAATAAGTATTCGTTGTAAAGGGTTGCGGTTGTCAATATAGCTGACAAAAATCATAATTCACCTTACGGGTTCATAAATTGAATATCTATCGATCTCTGATCGACCAATTTCATAATTTGACTGTACATTCTATATATTCAGCTTTTTAATGTTGTATATACATTCTCAACTTATATAATGTTAATTTGTGATTTCTAGTGAATTATCAAGTCAGACATTTTAAAATGTATATGAAACTTCGCCATTATTCAGCCAATTTTATCAACCGTTCAAGCAATTTTCTTTTTTTTTTATTGTATGGCCTCAATTTCACATAACCTATTGGATTATTTCAGTTAAAAATCCAATAAATTACAAATGATTAAATTAAAATCACTAGGTTTGAAATTACAACTATTGCACCTATTCCCATAGACTTGCTTCAATCAAGCAATAACAGGCAATACAATTATAGTAGGTGATCTGATATTGATGTACAAAAATATATGCGTTGATTAATGGATCATGGAACGTTGAAATATTAAAAATTAACATATTTATGAACTGCTATGCTTTCTTATAAAGAAGATGTCATATAGTGTCGAAAAAAACACATATTCAAGAATGCAGGATGTTAACAGATTTTACATAAGCTAATTTACAATTAATAGAATTTATACTGATCGATTCTATATAAAATGTGTAAAAAAAAGAACATTCGTAGTCCACAAAAATTTATTTAATTTTCAAAAATCGCTTTTACAAATCAATAATGAATTTGCAACGTAAACCCATGTCACTTAGTATAATTTAACTACCATATATCTCAAGATTGAAACATTTTTCAAATGTATCTGATACATGCTGATTAAAACTTAATGGTTAGAATTTCATTTATTTTTATTTAATATATTAATCCTCTAAAAATCTGACAATTAATTGCAAATGTTATTCTCAAACAGCCATTACCCCTATTGATCTCACTGCTGTGAATTATGGTTATTAGTTATTAGCTGCCTGTCTACGAGTAGAAAAATTGGCGGATCAACGATGAATAAGTCTGTCATATGCTAAATTTTTACTTAAGTTGTTAATAATACTGAAAAAAATCTCTCAATAAATGCGCAATAGTAGAGAAGTAAACGCAAATCCAATGTTGATGAACGTTAAACATATGTTTTATTGCTTATAGATGTTCAAATAATAATACATCATTTAAAAAGTTCATTTTTAATTCTAGTTATACGTTATTAATACACGATGAAATATGTATTGATTTCTAAATGGCAAACATTTCAATCTATTCGAATCATAGACGACGGAAATAAGGTGAATTATGTCAACATTAATAATAATTTAAATGACTATCATAGCGCAAAAGCCTATATTTCGAAGACAACTATTCCAAAATTAAAAAAGACAGTTTACCTTATTTAATACAATTAATATGGCTCAGATCACCACACATCAAATGCTTTTCCTGTATTTCTATCAAAATCGTTTATAATTATATCGATTCAAGTCGATTCTGATTTTAAGAAAATGAATCTAACAAACGTTACAATCGATAAAACATCGCCGCTAATAATTTTAAATCTTCCTATATTTTTGTAATTAATGCATCACAACCAGGTAGATAATGTGCGATAACCGTAATTCATATGTAAAAGCCGCCGCTTTTTCACGTGATTATAACTTTGCAGCATAAAAAAAACTGTGAACCATATATAATACATATTTTTTTGAAAATTTGTGTGTTTAGGAGGGTGGGTGGGTGATTGATTCAATGAGACTGAGTTCTAAACACCAGAAAATACTATAGTAGAATTGCATAAGTTTGATACATTATTATTTTATTTTGAACCTTATTAACTTAGTGACGTCATATACATTTTAGCGTGATCGAAACGTAATTACCCATATATTTTTTTCACATTTAGTAAATATCAGCCTTAATTTATTCTGATTAATCTACATAGGCAAATAAAACATGTTTGAGGTTTGAATCCTAATATCATTACGATTTTGAACCAATAAAATATTACATTATGCAATTCTATCTGATATTAAAAATAAAAAATATAAATCCATTTTTAGAAAAAAATTTATGTTAATATTGCTCAGAATTTAATTAATATTTACTAACAGTTATGAATATAATCTTTAATGAGAAAATGTGATAAGAAGTCCTTACCACGATAAAAAAAAAGTTTTAAAAGTCAGTATGGAGATATAGGGACGCTATATTACCAGATAGTATCTCAAATAAATAAAGTATTTGTTAATTTTCTATCACAGGTTTAAATTCAAAAATTAATTTCTTCTTTTGAGTTTAAATACAATAAAGCTTAATATTAATATTCCACACTTTTGCAACATATATTTCCATATGACACGATTATTTGTTTTTCACGAATCGTATAATGAATTGGAAGATCACTCTAACTCAAAAAACTAATTTAACACACAAGAGGTCATACACAATTTTGTGAGTCATTTACAAATATTATTTAATTATAAATAACCTAGAAATTTTATGATTAGAAAAATCGAATTATAGTACTTTCTGACGAAATTTATAAGGGATTTTAGATGTACTTAAAACCATTTGCAATCTACATAATAGCACTTGTATTAACTTTACAATAATTGTAACATACTTAATTACCCTGGGAATAAAAATAATAAAATTGGCAACCAACTTAATAATCGTTGCAATAAACCTAATAAACATTGCAATCAGCCCCACTCACCAGTTATTAATGGAGGTAGTTTGCTTAGCCGAAGGTTTACAGTCTGACCGTGTGACTGCAAACCAGTAAACAAGGGTTTTCCATTGCGCTTCAAAGTATCCCATCAGCCGCAGATTATGCGTGTCGCTCCTCGAGAGATTCGGTTGCTTGCGTTTCTGGCGCCTCCATAGACAGTCGTGAACGCATTACAGGAGATTGATATGGCCGTTTTTAGAACGGCTTAAACTTGAGTCATGCATATTTCGCAACTCTACTTGGCTATCTCGTGTATGCGACGCAACATTTAGAACATACCCGTTCTGCAATTATCATCTGATAGACCTTTTGACTAGGCGATAATGCAGTCGGGCGTGACTATTAAACGTGAATCCACCCTTACAGACCAATACCTGACATGATGCATTTTCGGCACAAAAGTTTCATGACCGAGATAATGGCAGCAATATGCTAACGGTCGTGTCATTTACTAGAACAGTCATTTAAAATGGGTCCTCCCGGGAATTGCAGCCTGGTTGACGATCCTATTGTCATAAGTCAGTCAATGGCTTCTTCTCAAGGTAGATCGCTAATCTCTAATGAATGAATCCAGGAGATCACCGCGACAATAGCAGGTGGTCGTAGAGGCCTCTTCGACGACTCTATGGCTCAGGAGGTACCACGTAGTGCCGTATAGATTAGGCAAACTTGGCCAAGTTATGACGTTATCGATGTTTTTGTGATTCTGGTTCCTCGGGCTACATTGGCCTGCCCGGAGCATCAACGTGTCGACCATCTCCATCGCGTCGTTGAGCCGGAACTAAAGTGGTTCTTTACTTCTAACCATATTTGAGTATTTTGCTATAATCATTTTAACCTATTTAATTATCTTGGCAATGAAAATAATACCATTTTCAATTTGTTGAATTATCAAATCCATGGACTTAATATTTATTTCGTTGAAATTAATAAACCTGGTAATCTACTTAATAAACCTGCCAATATACAAAATAATCATTGCAATCAAATTAAAAATGATTGTTATCAATTTATAAACTCCTGCCCACAACCTTCTTGAATTAAGGAAGACTACATTTGACGTAACATTTATGCGCATCAGCGAAACTTGCTGAGTAATGATGGATTAAGAAATCTTTAGTGAAATTGTTTCTGAGAGCGTAAATTATATTTGATTTTTACGGCATTGTGGAATTCTATAAGAGGAGATGCTGGGCGAACAATGTCCCACAAAAATGTTTGAACATTTAAGAAATGATACTTCCGATTATGTATATATATTTAGATTGTTTAATAAACTATAGACTAATGATTAGATAAATTTCGTCAGTAATAGGTTCGATAAAAGGAATTAAATAAGATCTGGTGAGATGAGTCACTAATTATTGTGTTCATTCATAGGAGACATAAAATACAGATTATGAAATTTATCTTGGTTCTTATAATGTGAGCCCACAATCAAATTGGATTACGGTCATTTCTGTCAATATCATCAATGACATTGACAAAGATAACTAAATCATTTAGAAATGTTAAATTTACGATGACAATCAGATTTCTTCTGGAAGTTATCAACATTAAACCTGGAGTTGGGTGGCCCGGGGTTAAGTATTCCAATCATTGAATCAGTGATTTCGCGATGAATTCAACTGAAGAACTTTAGGCCATGATTTAGGGATATATCAATGTTGGGTTCCTGGTATGTACGAGGCTAAGTCAGAAGTAATGTTCTTGATTAAATCTTAGATTAGTATTGTGGTCTGCGTTGCGAATATATGAACGAGACACACACAATAATTAATCATGAGTTATGCATATATTAAATTATTTTTGACATAGTCTGTGATTATCTGTAATTTTAACAGATAGATTTGCCTCATACAAGGGTTTGATCTTGTTGATCTTTAAGGTTAAGAAACACTGCCAGTCAGAAGGGCATACGTTCATGACTCTGTCCACCGTCGTTTGTGTTTTAGAGTAGGTTTTATAAATAACACACCAGGACCCATGAACCGGTGCCCATACAATTAAAATAGTGGCTTACTTGGCCTCAGTTAAATAATCTTTATAAAGCGGTGGCCATAAAAATTTGTAATTTACAGCAGCCGAAAAGTCGCTTCAAAATATTTTACTATTTTTTTGATAAAAAAATGTGGCTAGAAAGATTTGAGAAAACACCAGCGGATGCCTTGGACAACATACGTTCTATAATTGTCGAATTCAACGCTCTAGAATAAAAAAAGTGTTGTTAAAACGTTTATTTTCACATTCATATAATCTATAATTATAAAAATTAACATACGAATCTGAAGTATAATGCACAGAACTATGATTCAATATGATCAAAAATATACAAAATATCAATTTAGATATGATATTATAGATTAATTGTCAAAAATAAGAATTCAATTAAATGTCAAAATAAAAATATTCTTATATTTGGGCAGATACCAAGTCATTTAATATATTTATATTTTGAGAATTACACACTGTAATGTATTTTTAATAAAAATAACGGCCATTTAAGGCTACATGAGCGCACGCGCGTATGTTTAACGTCAATGGAGTCTACCCTATTTTTCATGATCATATTAGGTAATTTATAATGTTCAAATACCAAAATGGGATTCGATCGATATATTAAAAAATGGTTCATTGCAATTTGACCGTGCAAATTTGACCTTCCGACGATTGCCGATAAGCTGACCTTCCGATCATTGCCGAATAGTGGGTTTCCGAAGATCACCGAACATTTACATGTTCGATTTTTGCCTTATAATAAATCTAAGAACCTCGAATTGAAATATTCAGTACACATTACAGGGTTGTGACTCCATTAACGCGCAAATTAAATTAAAATTCGGCAAGCAGTAACATTCAGGATTGTTACTATTAAATTATGATTGAAAAGTAAAGATATTTTAAAAAATCATAGATTTTTCATTCATTATTGCATATCGTTTTAGAATGCACATTTAGCCACCAAAAAATAACACGAATCAGAAGAGTATCGATCCAAGTTATCCAATCGCGAAATTTGCGGCAATTTAGTATGTTTTGACAACAGATTTATCGAGTAACGAGGATTCCTGTTAAACGGGAATGATGGGAACAAAAACAATCATGATTTCATGGCCACACTTAGATCGTGATAATTTCAACAATCGATTCGGACGAGATGCGATAATTTAATCACAGTCACATATATATAGATGCAGTATAAGGCACAAAGAGAATTTTTTTTTGAAATGTTTGTTCTTGTTTTATTTAATTAATAAAAACACGCCGAATTTAATCGATGCACGATATGCGATGGAAACACAAAACTACAGCAAAAATTAAAGAATCGAACTTTTAGATTTGGTTTTATATCAAATCAACAGCATTGATTAATAATTAAAAAATGGTGGTTTATTACAACCTTTCTACAGATATTTTGAAAGAACCTATATTGGTCAAATCATGGAAGAGATGATGTATCACAGTCTATTTTTTTCAATTCAAACATAGAATGTGCATGACGCCGTATTAAATAACGCCGGAAGAACCAATAATTCAGTAGAGGGGTGGCACAATGGCTTTGGGCGATTTGTTGGTTCTAACCATCCAAATATTTTCACTTTTTTTCAAAAATTAAAAGAATACGAGTGTCTGAATAGAGCTTATACAACGCAAATATTTGTCGGATCAATGACAAAACAACCAAGAAAGAAATATAAAGATCTTAATCTGAGGATCCGCGATCTAGTAGCTGAATATGATCGCACAAACAAAATTGACTACTTGAAGAGAATAAGTCAGAATTTAAACTTTTATACGCTAGATTCATGTTACAGCTTGTCTCTTCCATTAAAATCATGATGTTCCTTTGTTTGTGACTAGAAAACTCAATTTTTATTGAGTTAGGCAATTCTGTTGAAAATTTTGAGAAATCAATTCTAAAATATAGTTATTAACTTGCTGCGTTTTCGTCAGTTTTCGGAAGGCATAGTTTTCGGCAATGATCGGAACGGTAGTTTTTCGGTAATCGTCGGAAGGTCAATTTTGCACGGTCAAATTGCGTGTCACGTTAAAAAATATCATAACATATTAGTAATTGCGAAAATACGATATTGACTAATTATAAAAACACTATCAGTTTTTTTATTCATTTGGTATTACCATAAAATAAACATTGAGATAGATGTATTCCATAAATGTATTTATTTAATTTAATGAACAAACTAAGTTTAACTTCATAAGATATATATTTTTACGTATTGACTAAAAAAATATTTAACCTCGGTCAATCTATCTTCGTTCAAAAATACGAATACAAAAAATATAATTGTGATATGATTAAAATTAGATTTCTGATTATAATCGAACAGAAATTTGAGATAAAGATACTTTTCAAACAAAGATCTAAAAATATTTTAGAGAATATTTTTTTACTTGAAAATATGATTAAATTGAAATATATAATAGAATAGTTTCCATTTGAACGGTGTATCAATAACGGTATTTTTCATCATTTATATTGATACAATCAAATCACCAATGAGTTTAAATTGAATATTTTATATATTCGTTTGAATTGATGTTTTTCTGTAAAAGGTACCGGGTAAAAATTACCCCTTCATCTCTTTCCCATAAATCATAACTTTCGATCGTCAGCAGTTAGGTTAAAAAATTCATTCATTTTACTAGATTTAAGATATTTTGAAAGACGAATAAAGTGCAATATTGGAGCTGTTGGAAAAGAACTTTATACATTAATTAAATATATATTTCGGCTGCCATGGAGTTGGTTTCAAAAAAAGAAGAATAAATGGAGATGCTGTTGTGAATACTGACGAAAATAATCGTCGAAATTCATGTAACTATTTTCTCAGGTATTGAGTTTTAAATAAATAAAATTACTTTACTATGCTATTTTTGGCTCACCTTAGTAAAGAATAAACAATTATTTTTTATAATTGGTCGTTCCCCTACGACTATCACTTCAACAAAACGATATTTCAGAAAAATCGTTTTAGTCAGCTTAGAATTTAATGACTGTACGATCGGAAAATGGCAAATTTAAGGGAATGAACTATTACAAAACATTAGATATATAAATATACCGCCGACATCATGTTTCTTGAGTCTGAATACTCGGTAACGTATTGCTGACAAGTAATAGAAAAAAATCGCTCGTTGTGGTTGCTTACAGAAATTCATAAACATTGATTAAAATCATTTTTGCAAGCTGTATCCACGGGCTATACAATAAAATACTACTTCAGTAGTTACAGTCTGTTAACCCTTCGCTATGAGAATATTACTGTTAATCCTTCACAAACATTTATGAATTGAGTAATCAGAGCGTGTTCAAATTACATGTAAGAGACATAGGGATTTCTCAAAATGAAGATAGCACCGCGATGTTGAATAAATTCATTTAATTAAAATGTTAAAATCAAAAAAAATGAAATGATCAATTTTTCAGAGAATATATATTGAAAAAAAAATCTGAAAATCTGTTCGAAAGAGTGTGAGATTCTATGAGGGGTTGAATGTTTTATACTTATATTTTTTTCAGTTTTAATGTAACAAATATATGTAAGAAAGGCAACAGATACAAATATGAACTGTAGGCACATTTTTCATGCGCGATTCAAGTTTCCCTAATTCTAACAAACACATCATAATTTATATCCAATATCGATTTATATAGTTATATCAACAAATATAAGAAAATGTGAATCACATTGCCGCTACTTAAAATATATGGTTTTAAGCGAATGGTTATCCCTTTTATTTAGCTGATAATTTCTGATTTTCACTACTATTGGTCAAATGTTTGAATAAAATGGCACTGTGTATATTTTTTACTCAATATTTTGTAATAATATTTATTATTAGTTCCATGATTTGAATTTCTAATAAAAATATTGCACAGTATCACATTTAGCTTTTATTTTGGTAATTGGTAAGAATATAAGTCTTTTCGACTCTAGTTCCTATTTCACACGAATCTTCATTCGGCTATCGAATAGCTAATAAATTTTATTAATAATCATCTTAAAGTCGAAAAATGGACTTTCTGATTCATCTGCTAATATCGAAAGTTACATAACTTAAGGTCGAGGTTTGTGATAATATATATTACAAAGATTAAAATCTACGAAAAATACAGATTTATAATGTACACAGAGAAAATAATTAAATATAAATTAATCAATAAAATTACTGTTCCGCCGATTCATAAAGCGTATAATTTGTATACTATAGTAAAATGAGATTCCCACAATTAAAAACAAGCATACTTATACTTTTAATACGTTTCTGATATTATGGGTTCGATTATGAATGTATGAAGATAATTTTATGACAGTGGCAGATTTATATCTTTTACATCTGCTAGTTAGACTTTGATTCATTCAATATTATCATTATATATTAAGAAGATACCTGATTCATCTGTTTAAAAAAAATTTTGATTATTAAACTCAAATTAATTTTAGAAAAACAATGATTGACATGGTTCATTAATTGCGATCAGATTTAAACATTGATACAGGCTTTTTGGTCAAAATTAGAGTTTGTCAGTACAATTTGGTTCAGCGATAATTTAATGGCGATTTACAGGTCATATTTGGCAGACTAAATACCAAAATTTACAAATTAAAAACTAAATTAGACTAAGAAAAAACCAAATTTAACAGGAAACAAAAAAATACACAGCCACACCGAATTTGACTTGACAAACGATAATTTGGACCTATAACTCTGTTATACTGCTGTAACGGATATGCATTTTGATATATTTAGATTGGGTATTCTACTTGCTCTAATAATTTTTCAATAAATCCACTTCACTTTATTGACTGTCATTTACTCCAATTTTAATCTAAAAGTGCTAATATTTCAAACGAATAGCTGATTAATAGTCATGTCAGGAAATTTTCTTTCATAAAGACTATCATGTCGTATAGATATCGGATTCTTTTTAAGAATGTAACTTATTTTAAAATTAACTAAATAGGTCACCTATAAATACACTTGATGCATTGAGCGTTTATTCTTGAATACAAACCGCCAAGTCGTTTCGTGATTTTGCAGTTGACGGCTTCCCAGACTGTGGACAATACAATATTCATATCAGATCCTGTCATTTAATATAAATAAAATAGCTCTACCTTTTAGAGAAGAGCGATTCGATTGGGTTTAGGTTAGCCAGAATATCGAGTCGAAAACACGATTCGATGTCCACGAGATTATGAAGCTTGATGCACATATATCGAGAATCGAAAACAGACATTGTCTATGACCAAAATCTTCAGAGAAAGAGATAATTTTTGCAAGAATTCGCCAAAAAATTGCACAAACTTGGTTTTGTTATACAAGACAACAATACTCTCAAAATTTATAAGACCCTATACAATTATTGCAGCACATACGACAATGTTTTATGCTGCCGAAATATTCAAGATTGTGTTTATAATTTATCGTCTTTAGGAAGATCCATATCTTCTTCTAATATGCACCTTCAAACTGTTCTCTTACACATCAATCACATGGTTTGTATAAAAAGGAATAAATATTGTATATAAAACCAATATTTATACACTCTGATGTTAGAAACGAGTTTGCGGTTTGTTATCGAAAATAAATTCCATTTAAATCAATAGCACGGCAAGTAAAACTATAAATTAATTATCAACTTTTTTTGTCTAAACCAAATCTTACAATCTGAATGAATTAATCAGCCATTCTGGATGATAATTTGTGTAATATAAATATAGATATTAAGTTTAGAATCTGAGTTCAGCAGCCGAATTTTCAAAAATATAAATATTATCTTGAATTTTGAATGCACCATTTCTCGTTTCCGATTTAAACATATGGGTGGTGACATTCAAATTTTCAATATTTATTATTGTTATTGTTAAATGTAAATAAAAATTTATAAAGATTCTATCTTGCCGAATCTAAATAACGTGCGGTTAGAATATAAAGTTTTATATAAACAGTTGTTAAATGAGATCGGCATGAGTATAACTGGATTAATCTTTCTAAAATATATTATTTACTTCCTTATAATAAATAACCCAAAAATCAACTTTTGAATGTTGAGTGCGAAAAGTCAGAAATATATCACAGGAAATCGTTTAAAAATTTCATTCCGTGCTAAATTGAATTGATAATGATGTCATCAATATAAATATTTTAATCAGATTTGTTTTTCAGATATTTAATAAAAAAAGGGTTTATTATCATAAAATTAGCAGCGATTGACTGATCGAAATGGCCCTCGATTTGATAATTTATTTTTATAATAATTCAAACATTTGTCAGATTTAAATTATGCCATATAAAGGCATCGGAATACACAAAATTTCGATAATATTATTAAATTAATATTAAGACAATTATGTAATTTACAGTGATATTTTCACTGATATATTTGCCAAAGATGATTACCAACGACGACACAATATAATTAATCTCAATAGTGCAAATTAAAAAGGCAGATTGGTTCCTGGTTATATGTTTCATTGGGATTAGTGACGACTGTGCTGATCAGAATAACATTTTCGACATTTGAATTTATCAAAAAAACAAGGTTTGTTCATGAAAAATTTGTATGAATCTTTTTTTAATTCATCATCGGAATTGATAGTAGATATAACTGATCTTTCATCCATTTTACAAATTTAAAAATTGGAGACCTGAATTAAATTTCCGATATAAACCGATTGATTGTTGATACGTCCAAAATAAGACAAATTGCGTTCAAATATATATATTATTCCGTATTTCTTCAATGTGTCAACAAAATAAACATAACCAAATGATATGAATTTGGGCAGTTTTAAGAGCACATACTCGAAATGATATTGCTTAAAATAAGTCTGAATTTCATTCATCTATTAAAAATAAATAACAAATACTTTAAAAATATATAGTACATCTAAAATACTGTACCTATCTCTTGGCAATATGATTACCGATTACGTTTTCTTTATTGAGAAGTTTGAAAATAATCCGAAAATTATAATCAAAGGAGTCATTGATATTATGATAATATTTTTGGTTCATCATATATACATTAAATGTGGGATCATTGTATACATAAAATATATCTAGTTTCGTTAGTTTGGGGTCGAAACTCTGAAACTCGTTTTCCAATAGGCATCGAAATAAAACCAATTGATAAATATTTATTGATCATCACGCAGCGCTGATTCATCCACCATATTTTCAAATGATTGATACACTAAATACTAAATAAAAATATTCAATTTATGAGCTATCGATTTTCGATCAGATAATAACATTTTATATTTTGATAGATCAATGACTAGTTTTGTAATATATTTATAATATTTAAATCTATTACAAGAACCCCAAAGTATTAATCTTTTTTAAATTATCTTTCGCGCTTATAATGTTAAATCATTACAATTTTTTGCACTCGCAGATGACCTTAGCAATCTTCGATGGTAAATTTCGTATAAACTGTCTTTTATGAAACCAGATAGTTCAGTTTAACTTCTTCCACTGAATCCCAAATTTATAGCGCTAAGAAAAGCATATCGACCGATGCCATTGAATACCATATTTCCAATTTGATTGTTAGAATCATTGACCTGTTTGAGAATTGAGAATCTTAAATTATTAACAAATTTGACAGACATATAAGTATACAAATTATTTAATTACTTTTGTAAATCGATACATAAACATCGGATAAACATCAATTGATTCCATTATCGTACATTATAAGTACAGTTAACCTGGGTGAATAGCACATATATTATGCTCACACTCGCGTTTATGAATTTTTTTCGCTCTTAAGGCTGTGCATTTAACCTGAGTGAGGTGTATTATCATATAAATGTATTTTGTGTATTTATAATTCATATCATGACCTAATATTGGTCGTATATAATATCTGATGAATTTGTTGTTGTTTGTTTTGGTAGATTTGTTTTTTCTCTAAAATATACATATTTGTAGATATCCGAACCCGTTAATATTTTAAATTACTTTTCAAAAATTGTTTGTCGTATATATTTTTTTTTACATTTTCAATTTTTCGAGAATATTTAATATTGATATCACAGCTTTACCTACCATTTTCATCATATGTTGAATTATTTTTATTAGTGAGAGCTAACAGTTTTTAGCATAAAAATATTCATTTTATTCACATGAAATTTAATTTCCCGTTATTTTTTACACTCTCGAATAATAAAAAACAGATCAACAACAATATATTACATTAACATAATATATTAAATATTGCTACAATTGATCTTAAAATGCTTTTAACACAGAAGGTGAGTCCAGCTGTAGTCGAACCAACGACTAATGGACACTCACCTAGTGGTCAAAACATATCACACGAAGCGCTGTTACGTGACACATGGTACCACATAAATCTTTACATTTCTCAGCAAGAGGAAATCCACGCCTCTATTGCATCATGCCGACCACGCAAAGTTAACACAATAATTGAGTTCAGCCAGAGTCGAACCTACGACTAATAGGCACTATCCCATTGGTCACACTGTAGTATAACTAAGCTCTGATACTTAACTATATATCTCATATATATCCTGATATAATCTACATTTTTTTGTGTCATTTTTTTCATTCCATTCATTTTTAATGTTAAAAATTACCGCAGTATATCTGAGTATCTTTGTAACAATTTTTATAAATCATAAGGTTAATAAATTTGATTAATTCATAAAAATAATTCACTATTCGAGTGGATACGCTTCTCAATATGTCGAAACGATAAAATGATGCAAATTGTATCTTTATATGATTGTTATATTTAGTACTATATCTGCGATCAGATGTACAATTAAAACCAATATAAAATTGATGGCATATATCAAATATTTTATGAATATATTGAGAATACAGAAAATCCCAAGACACCTTTTCTGATTTTCAAAATTTAGAGACCAGATATAGGAACAACTGAAAAACAATCGGGTTTTCAAATCAACAGATTTGAAAAAATTAGTTGTTAAATGTAGTCCAAACAATTATCGTTACATAAAAAACATGATAATTTATATTTGAGACAATTTTCTGATTCATTCACACTTCATAAAAATTTTTGGAAATGGATAAATTCAGTATTATGTACTGACTTTGTTATTCAAAGTAAATTTTGTTAAAATTGTAAAAAATTACATCGATAGCCACTGCATTGTCGATCTACGATAGGGAACACACGATAACCATTGAAAAGTTATCTTCTGTTTGATTGATCTTGCGTATTTTCGAGATATTTTGACAGCGTATTGACTGTCTTAACATTATCGTTATTGGACGGATTGAAAGGTTATATTATCTGAGTGTTTTTAAAGAATTTTGCATTTAGTTATTCATAGGTACGTTAATTGATATACCATTATCTGTTGGGATCTATTTGAGATATCTCTATTATATATTCGGGAAATTTTTTGGTAAAAAAACATCGATATGCATATATATCATTTTTGAAACGTATATCAACTAGAACACAAATTATGTGACGGATTTCCATAGTTTATTTAAAAGATATTTAACAAGTTCTTTTTTTTTCATTAATGATAGTACGTGTTATTTATCTAGATATCCGTTTTTTATTCAACCCTCATAATTTTATACCAAAATTACGAAATATTCAGAAATACACTTCATATTCTAAGTTCAGCTATAATTAAATTTTCGGTGAAAAATAGACAGAAAAAAATAGGACATGTTACACCATATTTGTTACCATGGATAGAGAGCTCATTAAAGTAATTATTTCTTAGTAAATAAATGATTTATTAATAAATTTAATCAATATCAATAAATGATTTGTAATTCAATCAGAAACATCAATAAAAGTTTTATTGATTCAAATGAAGATTTGTGTATAGTCCTACTTTCTTGTAATTTACGTATATACGAACTTCATGATGGAAATCAGTAATAGTTATACTAAAAGGGATGATTCTATGAGCATTTATTGTCTGAATTATTATCGAATCTGAAAACATTAATTTCCTAAAATGTTTTAAAAATCATCTCCTATATATTAATATATTTCGGATGTTAAAACATGCTGCTAAGTTCACATTGTTTTCTGCCGTTAAACAAACATAAATTCAATTATATAATTACTGACGACATAACATGTATTTTATTTTTTTAACTATCAAGTTTCATATATAGCGGTATCTAATATATATTAAATATTTCAAATTTAAACACATAATGATCAATTAATCATTTAAGATAATTGAATTGATAAAATATTGCTTTGAATAACGGCAAATTATTATTCAAAGAATCATTTTAATAAAGAATTAATATGTACAATTTTTGACCATAGTGGCCCTGTCCGATGACGATATTCAAATGTTCCCATATTTAATTTATTATAAAAATAAATTTTTTAATGATTCATTGATGTCAGGAAAAATCGAATCTCAGTAATCGACGGCACATATTCTTCTCTTGAATCTTAATGATTATTACCACAATCTTAAAAATGAGAATATTTAAATATCAATTTGCATATAAATAGACATCAGAATCTTTGAATGTCATGATCAGGTAGTCCAATATTTTGGACCGAAAATGGAAGATATCTGTTGATTAAATTGATTTTTTTGTAGATAAAAGATATCCCTATACATCATTCGTTTCATAAATCAAAAAATTGGAGAATTTATGCTCATGATATAATATCAATATGTTTTGACAATATCATGAATTTTAAATAATAATCATAAATATTCATATGATGACTAAAAACTATTTTCTCTTAATATAATATTTTTTCTTATAAATAACAGTCCTTATATTTACATTTGATTGAAACTATACAGCGTCCACATATTTTTCAGAAATTATAAATATTTTAAATTTATAAAAGAAAAATATTATAGATTTATTAATTCCGTCATTTTTATGAATTTTCAGGGTTTCGATATACACGTAGTAGATCAGCCTTTCTTTGACGTTTTCGAGATAAGAAATTTTAAATTTTATACGAATATAAGAAAAAATATTATTTTGTTTTGATATTATCATTGTTTTTGTTTATTCTATCAATGGCTTGTTCGAAATAATATTTCCGGAACTCTAGTTGATTTTTTTTATGTTTATGATATTATTCTACATTTTTTTATGATTAATATACACCATTTTCGGTCGCGCATGCCATTTTATGGAATATGTGTAAATATTAGGAATTTATACCAGATTATAAGGAAGGGCAAACTTATCGAAATATATTTCTAAACCATTGATTGATATACTATTTTTTTCAACAAAAAGAATGTTAAAAACAAAAAAAACTTATTTCATATATTTTAAATGGTTAATCTATTAATGCTCTGGAGGTCGGTGCGTTGTATCACCTAAAGAATGGCACATTCGTATTCTAAGATTTGAGTAAAATCTTCTAAGATGTCGGGCATCAGTACTGTTTAAAAGTATTAAAGCTAAAATGATTCAGACGTATTCACTTAGAGCACATAATCGCCACCTGGTTAACATTCCTATGATTATTCTCTTTTTCGTAATTAGAACGACACACAGTATGTTTGGCAATCTCGACAGGAACGCTGTTATTTATATATTCTCATATATAAATCACAATATATTTAAGAGGGTCTTATCTATATAAATATTCAATTAATCATAGTCAAAAAATTTTAACTACGCGATAAATCATATAGAAATTCTGAACGCAAAATGTTGTAAAAACATTCCTATTTTTTGAGCTCATAACCAAAAAAAGTAAATATTATATAATTGATATTGTTATATAGATATCATCTTCATAATTCTCTCAAAACCTCTCTATTCTTCCCATTCTTTTTTACTGCGCTGATATTAAACCGTATTTTATTGTAGCATACATGCTTTGTTTAACAAATTAATTGGTTGTTTTTTTAAGTATTATGACAAATAAATTGTGAGGTGATTTATTTTGTATCAAATTAGTAAACTCAACAATCTGTTGGCGAAAATGTATCTTTAATGTATCATTGACCCGATTGTTTAAAATATATCAACTTTCTGATATATTTCAACAGAAGGAATTTGCGATTAAACCTGTAGTTGAAAATATATCATTAGTCAATTCGAAAGAACAAAATACTGCAACGTATTAACCATAATCATGTCATAAAATCACACGGATCATATCACAATTTATTTTTTAAGATATAATTTTGTTTAAACATCATTTTTGATGGATGTAAACTTAATTCATATACGGTTCCAGAATTCTTTTTATTTCAGGAGTAACATTAATAAATCAACCCAAAGTTTTCACATCAATTTATTCTCAAAGGTCATTTCAACTTTTAATTCAAAAAAATATTTCTTAATAAATAATATAAATATTTAGTTGACAGACATGGTAATTGGGTGTCTGGAAGTTTTATTTCAAATTAGTGAGTTTCGAATCTATGAAAAACAAGCATGAACGTGAGACAGTCTTGAATTAAAATTAATATAGTTTGGTTTTAAACGAACTGTGTGTATAACATATTTTCTTTTTAGATATCGTTCAGAAGTAATAAAACCCTCATGTCAATTATATCAACATATATCTTACATGGGTCTACAACAACCAAGATTTTCTTCCGTGGTCATTAAGATCGGGAGAATCTGTATCATCCTTAAATCATAACTCAAATCATAATTTCATTACCATACTAGAAGGATGTATATTTTGATGCTCTAGTGCACATCGAATTGTTTTATATTCAGAATATGAACAAGACATCCACGAACGTATCTAGGCAAATTCAGAAATATAATTAAATCAATATATCATTTCAAAATATATGTCAATGAGTTAAAAGCGTCATGATATTTTCCGTGAAAGTGTTCGTGTTGTTATAATTAATATAGTTTTACGTCCTAGAATTTTTATCAAAAATGTCACGGTACCTCCATTTCGAGGACGAGATTTATGAAAATTAACCAATTTATCAAAAAATAATTGCTGCAATACGATAAGGAAAGTCCATATATTCACGTATGTACAAGTATTTTCGATATAAAATCTTTGAGTAGAAGGTACTGTTTTAATTCATCCTCGAATGGCTTAAATTGCATGTACCGATGTGTAATTGCTGAAATATTGAACGTAAAATATAACCGTTTGCTTTGACTTATTTGTTTTTTAAACACTCACAAAACGTTTTAAAATTTTAGTGGAATAATATTTATTTAGTTGTCATTAATCATCCACATTGAATCCGATCAACTACGATTTTTGATAATGTTCAACTTGAAATTATGTATTGTTTAATTTCGAAAAAACATTTTACTGAAAACAATCCTATAAGCTTTTAAATAGATATACGATATTGATTTCCTTTGACAGGTAGAGAAACGTTCATACTATTCCTCGATATCGTTACATAGAAAATATTTAAAAAAATTACTTTTATATTTTTCAAAAAATTTGTGAAATTAAAATTTTAATTCATGGAAATTTTGATTGAAACACTCTGAATTTTTGGATGAAAAATAATGTAATGATATTATATCTATTTTTCTTATATATTTTTTAATTGCAAAATTATATTCATTTAAAGAATATTTTTTAAATACTAAATATTTAAATGTAACATTCGGTAACTTTCAACTTTTTACTAAATTTAACACGGTTTAACAATTGTTTTTTTATCTATTGAATAAATATATTTTAATACATTCGTAAAAATACTTAAGCAGACGTCAAAATTAGGTGTACCCTCATAATTGAATCTGCGTAAATATATTTTCACAACCAAAAGGAATCATATTATTTCAAGAATAGGACGGTATAAATGTAATATTTTTAGCCATAGATTTAATACGAATAATACATTAATATATATATAATTATCACAACTTTATAATAAGTACACGATTTTCGGTCTAAATTAGCGTATGTACAGTCTAATTTGATGCGGTTTATATTTTTTGATTCGGTTTACATTTTAATTTGGTTGTTAGTAGGTTGAATCTGGTTTCGAATATGCTAAATTTAACTGAAAACTGCTGTATACACAGCTTGAGCAATTGTGACGTAATTAACGTGAATTTGAATCGAAAAAAATTTGTCATATTATTCTACTGTTTTAATGTGTATTCATTCATCAAAATCGTTGATTTTTATGATAATATAAAAAAATGAAGAAAAATATTGGTTGATCAAAATTAACCTGAAAATGAAACAATTCCAACTTGATAAAATTATACCCTTTATGAAAACTAATAAGAGGATTCAAATAACGATCAATTGAAATCACTTAGGTAATATACTGCTTAAGGACATGTAATCATTCGATCTAGCCTCATATGTATAGTGCATATGGAATTCGGATATAGGATCGGGTAAAGAATGTCTCTCCTATCTATTATCCGATAAAATTTTTTCTTATAATCCTATACATTGAAACAATGCTAAAAAAATGACCCTATTATCTAACTATATTCTTAATTAAAAGAGATTCTATCAAAATGTAAATTTTTGTGAGTTCTACATACTAATTACCTATAATTTTTTGGTATTTTTATTATTTCGAACCAAAAATAAGATCTTCGTCCTGCTGATATTCTCGAAATATTAGTGTATTACAATAACATGGCTTGAATATCTATATTGTTTTATTAAATAATGGATTCCCATCGTTCCCTAGTCTTACAATTATTTTCCTCAAAAGAAACATAGAACAAAATTGAGTGCGATTTTTAACAATAATGGTACTACCATTTTTGTAAATCATTGCGGATAGAGTAAATAATACGCCAGAACACTGTATCTTCTACATATGAGGTAGGAATACTTGTCGTATTTCGAAACAAGGTATGGACATTACGCAAAAAATCTGCCAAAAGTGACATTTTTCTAAAGATCCAAACAAAAGATAATCTGGATACTAGAAAAGAGGTTGAGATTTTCAGTAGGTTTTCTGCCAGAATTCCAATGACAACTTAAAATATTTACAAAGTATTCTGAGTTGTCTATGTCAACGTTTCGAAGTGGATATATTTTATAATTTTTATACATTTGTTCAAAAAAATATTCCTGGCGATGTTTTAATGAAATAATTTTTGTTAAAAAAACCTCCGAAATATATTTAATGCACTTGATAAACAATTTCGATGTCATGGTCCTTTTGATAAACTATGAAAATCTAGTCCGTTAACATTATTGCTATGAGGCCGAAGTGCGCGATGCTAAGAGACTTACAATTATATAATCTTTGAACAAACAAAGCGTAAGGATGGAGAACGTAAACATTCTTTACTTAAAACCATATATATATATATGCACTATCCGTGAAATGATAGTGATATAGAATGTCAGATGCAGTTAACCGAACGGGATTTGATTGTATGTTTATACTACAAAAACAAGAATCTAATGCTTATGTAGAATTGGATTAAAACAAACAGCTTAGCGCTATCTGTTCACTGCCAGTTAACTGGTCGACCCCTAAGTGCTGCGAGATTCGGCGAAATATATGCTGAGGGTGTAGATTGATAAACAACAATCCACCGAGCCTCGCTGCTCCACGACCTACCTGGTTGGGCCAATCTGACCCTTTCGGAATATGTACCTATCAGCCATCGATACCGGTTCAGAAAGACGTAGAGACTTCATAATGGGCTTCTCTTCCAGCTAAAGACGTTACGGTGGGACAGATTTATAGGTTTTAATCCGTTCATAGAGCGCAAAAATATTAAAAAATGACGAAAACTCATAAACATTACCATCATAGTATTCCAGAATGCCCGAACAGTTCCTATGTGTGAACGGTTTTAAAATATTTAGTCAAATTTGAATATTAAAAACATTTCCAAAATACATGAAGACATATTATGTGATAAAAATGATTATATATATTGGAGTTCGTCAATTATTTTTTATTTCTAATGAAAATTGTATTAAATCGTATTGTAAGTAGGATATCACATCACACTCAAATTTCGTGGAAATATTTTTCTTATTTATGAGTTTAAAGAAATTAACAGTTTACGGATCTTTTTGCCACATGTATGACATTGTTTATTTTTAGTATAAATAAAAAATTGATGCAAGTTCGATCGTATAACCGCCAAACGATACATCATTTCAATATATCTTTGAATGTTTAAAATATTTTTTATATATCAGTCGTTTTTTATCGATGAATTCCGTGTAACCTCAAGAGAAAAACATGTATTTTTGTTTGAAAATCCATAGATAATTTAAAGTATTAAAAATCGTCTTGACAAGTTAGATCAGCAGATATGTCGAATCGAATTTTATGAAAAATTACAATACAAAGGGTATCTTTTGATACAAAATCTCAAACGAGCCCACATTTGGCACTTATCATATCTAGTATGTGAGCCATCATAATGAAACTAGAAAAAACCACGTTCAGCAGTTCTAAATTGGGGATAAAAATCAATCACGATATTGATTTGTCAAGTTTAGCAACAACCAAATAAGTCTCACCATGAATTTTGTTCGTAATATAATATGGATCTGTTTGACTAATCAAATGATATATTTTTTTGTATATTTTGTGTTTGATTGAATTAAAAACGAATATTAAATAGAGTAAAATTTTGTGCAATAAGCAAATTATTCATTTCATTTAAGCAACATTTGGATCCGTCACCACTGCGCTCATTATCACAATATTTAATTTAGGATAAATGACGAAAAATAGGAAAGGCCTGAAGACATTAAATATGTATGGATTTGAGATAGACACATCAACCCTTGCTCTTGTAGATCCAGAAGCTGTTTCAGCATGATCATCAATGATTAAACTTGCTTCTTGAATTAAATTTCCAATGAATATATTCTCATTGGTCATTCTCTTAAAATTTGAGTTATATCGGTGAAAGATATCTATTACTCCGAATTTTTTCAATGTTTGAATTAAATCTTTATGGGCAAGTATCTTGAATTTCGGCAATTTAATGTGAACATTTTCCAAACGTGCCATTTCAAAATATGCGCGCAATTCGTTAACCTTTGATATTAATTAAAATACTTTGAAATTTGTGAGCAAATCTTTGAGACTGTGACCTTCTCTGGGTAATACGATGGCAGAATAAATGTTTACTTCATGAAGTTGTTTGAAAAGAATCGTAAAATTGTATTGAGGTGAATCTAATAGCGCATTTTCACTTTTTTGATTCATCATTTCAATCTCCAACTTCTTATTGTCTTCGTCATAAAATGTCTCATTTTTCGTGAGAACAGGGTCAAAATTCATGAGCCAATCTGCATGAAAATTAAACGCGTTTATAGCAATTAAGTTATCATTCCTCAACATCCATTCCTTAAATATTTTGTGTAATGATCCAAACGTCCACGAAGATATCCATTTATTTAGCTCGTAGGTTGATTTTTTGATATTCATTTTATTTACTTTATACATAGATTGACCAAATACCATTTTTGAAACACTTTGATAATCCTTATTTAGGTCACAAGAATAGAAAAATACTGATTTAGTCATGAGTATGAATTGAGAAATGTATCTTATCTTAGTCAATATTTTTGCATTTGGCGAAGGGTCAAAAAAACGTATTTCGTCAGGATCTTCGACATCTTGCAACAAAGCAGTTGATAGTTGATTGTAGCTTCTTCCTGATAATCCGAATTTTATCATTTCCATCACAACATAAAACCCTATACCACTGAATGCCATGTTCCCAGTGGTATTCTGAGATGCATATAGATGATGGAAAATCGAGAATGTGAAATTATTAAAGTGTTCAACTGACATACAGTTATTTAAATTATGAAATTAATTGATTTTTAATTGATAATTTATTCCTGATGAATAACATTTACAAAATATTAAACAATCCTATCAAAATCAGTGTATTGAGCAAGGCTCGGAGTATAGAAATCTGGCATTAAAACAAGCGGCATAAATCCTGATGGAGTATATATCGGTCGCATATACCCCAAACACAATTCACTCATGCGCAAAATTGATTCGGTATTTATAACGCGATTCATATAATTCGATCTATTTAAAATATAATATATATCATTTTAATCAGGTTTATATTATACTGTAATAGAATCAATTTATCTATATAATTACCGTTTATTTTTATATATTATCATTTAATATTGTTGAATTTATAATCAATACAAAGACAAGTAATATACATTTATTCGGCTAAAATCGTATTATTCAATAAATTCTTAACTATAATTTTAAAATGTTAAAAAAATTGTCATAAATATGGACATAGAAAGTCAATTTCATATTGTCAAATTTCCCAATGGTATTGATCAGTTGTGTTGTTCATTTTCAATATTAATAGGGAAAAAAATGTGTTGAATGCTTGTATTTAAATTGTGTCATAATAAAAACCTTTGTCCATAATATATCTACCAGATTATATGATTTAATTAATGCTTTTTTTCAACAATTATTTAACTAATCTGTACTAGTCTATAATATTTGAAACCATGCATGTTATATCACAATAGCCAAATACAGTCAAGACAGCTTACATAATTACCCATGAATAATTAAGTGAAATTGTCGGTCACTAGATACATATTAGATAATGTATTCGAAATCACAAGGGTATATATAAAATTAAGGCCTGTCTCTTTTACACTCTGTTAATTTTTCAGCAAAAAAAAACAATTGTCATTGATCTTTGATTATGAGTACTGTATCATAATTTCGTTTTTATATCAATCGACATAAGCAGAATAAACAATGAAATCTGAAAATTAATTTGTCTTAGAATATAAGAGAAATTATCGACTATCTTTATGTTGTTGATATATTTGGAATAAATTTACAGAGGGGATGTACGAGATTTTAGACATATTAAAATATTTTATCGTTCATTTTTAACTCAAGGTACATAAAGCAGAACATAATAATTTGCAACAGCTATATGAAGCGTTAAATATTGTGCAAAATGAAGTCAAATCCAAATTTTCATATTATTATAAGTAAAATTAAATATTTGGACAGAATTTTAACAACATCTTTTAATATCCCTGTCTTTTATTCCGGTTTTTTTTTCTAATCTTGTTCCCTAGTTGCTGAAAATTAAACAGGGTTTAGTTTGTCATTTTTTAGAATACAATATCGATTACATTTATTGGTAAAAACCGCTAATTTCACTTGAAAGTAACTGATTTTTGTTTCTAAAATATCGATTAATTTTTATAGAATTAAATGAATGAATTTCGTCGTGTTCAATGTAAATATCATGATAAACACTAAAGCTACATAGGTTTTCCGATTTGTAAAAGTATATTCTTAAAAAATATTTGATATTCCTGATGTTCAAAAGTTTATTCTGTTTTGCAGGTAATCGATAATTAAAATGGGTTGTTACATTTTCTAATTTTCAAAAAGCATAGTCTAACTAAAACATAATGAAAGAAATCATGAAACATTCTCCATTTATAATAATTTAATCAAATATATTGTTGAAAAGTATAGACTAGTGATATTGATTCTGACGTGTAGCTTTTTGATGATGTCATCATATACAAAAACGTATCGATCTTATTTATGTAAAAATTATAAGATATTATATGGATGGATCTAAGAATCATAAATATAAAAAAATTCTTCACGGAATCATTAAAATAATCTATGCATAACTCATCAAAAATAATTTATGATATAAACTAATTTTAATATTTCGGAAACTCTAAAATATAAGGGATATATTAGAACAATTTTTTTATTTTTCAATCTTCGAGTTATCAACCTATATAAACACCAATCATATTGATAATATTATATAATAAAGTTCCAATAATAAAAAAATTAATTTTGATTTCAGTGAAAAAATAATTGCAATAAATCTTCGACTTCAGAATATTTAAAAGCATTATTTGATAACTGAGATTTTTCTAAAGACATGGACAAAAATGCTTAAAATTACGAATATTGTACTATATATTTTCGAATTAAGCATTTCTTGTTTGTTTTTCATAATTCCTGTCCATTATTTTCAAAGTATATTAAATGATAATTTCGCAAAATTCTCATTATTAAGAATTTCACACAATTTTTTATCAAATTTTCGCTTAAAATGAATATCAACAAAATATCATTTTTATGCCAGCGAGTTATAGCCACATATTTCTAAAAATAAGTTTTTGGTATGCTTAGTATATTAATACAAAATAATCAAAAAATTTGATTTTAAATTTAAGATTGCGCATATATAAAATTTATATCAAAATTATATCTATATTTTTGTTTATATTATATGGGATAAGAAAACAATTATAGATCTTTCATATTCAATCAGATCATATTTTTAGACGACAAATTTTGAAATACTAAACATCATATAGTTTTCCATTGTTTAATATTTACCATCTTTAGAATTTTTAAAAACGAAATTTTATGATGAGTAGCAGTAGAATTAATTATATTGTGTGAAAAAAATACATTTTATCCATCAATAGATGGAATATTTGTATCACACTTTTGTCACAACAATTCGCTACAATTGATTAATGATATTTTGATGATTATAGTTAAAAGCTTTACCTGAATCTAAAATTTCCGATTTTTAGTGTTATATTTAAATGTATCTTAAATACAAATTATCCAAAACAATCAATTTAAATAACTTGAATTATGGTACATCATTGTGGAACGGATTTTAATTGAATGAAACCT
>JWZT01005362.1:67078-129580 GCA_000827895.1 Thelohanellus kitauei
CCTTGAGAAGACGAAAATCAAAAACGGACTATTCACAAAAAAAATTATAGGGGGTGGAGAGAGATTCATCAATCCTGGCATTCGTAATTTCATGCTCAATTTCACCTGAATCGATTATAATAAGTCTAGCTACTTGAACCAAATTTCGCACAAAAACCGTCTGATTAGTCATTCTTTCAAAATCAGCAAGCCCAGGAGTAAAAATATCTGTTATTCCTAACTGCTTCAAGGATTCTTCTAAATTATATTTTTCAAAAATCTTGAATTTTGGCAACATTAAATGGGTATATCTTATTATAGATTGTTAATAATAATTTGATATTTCATTAAGCTAGATACATTCAATAAATACATTGAAATTCAACATGACATTTAGGACACTTTGACATAGTCTAGGTAATATGAGAGCTGAATATATATATCCTTGATAATATTCTTTAAAAATATTCCCAAAATCATGATCTAAAGAGTCGAATACCCGTAGATAACGTTTTTGATTCATCATCCTCACCGGAATTCGATTCCCTTTATCGTCAGTAAACATTTGTGGCTGCGTCAATCGATAGTCAAAGATCTCTTTCCAATCGGACGTTAACAGAAAAAAATTTATAAAGATAAGTTTATCTTCTGTTAGCAATGATTTATCATAAAAATATGTGTTCGATTTTATCAAAATGGAATAATTAGATGCTTATATCCTCCTAGGTAACCATTTGTTGATTAAATAAATTAAATGTATGGGAGTAGTCATTATCTCGTTTTCGAGAGACAAACCAAATATTTAATTGGACATCCTTCGGAAATGAATGTCAATATTACAGGAGGAGAATAGCGCCGATCTCATTTTAGATATAATTGCTGCCAACGATTGTAGTTTATTCCATTTTTTAGCTGTTTGTGTACTTCTCCAAAAATTTTTATCATCCAGTTCAGAGAAATCTTCACCTATAAAATTTGAAATTTGGTTATAGCTGGTTACCCTGAGACCAACGTTCATTGATGCTAAAATTACGTACAAACTTAAGTGACTGAATGCCAGATTTCCTTTGAAATTTTGGGAAGAGTAGAGTTTTTTGAAAACGGTGTAAGTGAAATTGTTTATATATTCAAAAGACATTTTTTGATGGTAATGAAATGAATTCCGCCGAGATAAATAAAGCAGAGCTCATATGCAATAATTAAAATTAAAAAAAATTTAATTACAAAAATGAATAATATACAATTAATAAATTGAAGTCAATTGTCATTTAATAATTCGACATTTTGTATCAATCAAATCGGGCACAAAAATTTACAATTTTTATGGCTATCAGCGCTACAAAAAATTAATACATGAATATTTAAATCCAATAGATATTTATGTTTATCTCAAATTTCAAAATCATTATCATGAATTAAATGTAAAAACTTATTATGTGGTATCCACGCATGTTTGTATATATTGTAAACTTAAGCCATTCAGAACATTAATCAATAGTTGGTGTGTAAGATTCTCTAATCATTGACCTATTTTAATATCTCCGAAATGTAATTGATGAATATTAATTTGATAGTGATTCATATTATGGATATGCAATCTACCTTTCATAATTTCTGATCTAGACATTCAAAATTACCGATATATGAATAAAAAACAATTAATTTATCAAGATCTCATCATTTAGTCTGGATTATATATATTTCGATTGACTATATTGACATATATAGTATCCAAATGACTTAAGGTTTGGGTAAACATGAAATATTATTGAAACATTGATCACTTTTTGCATATACTATAAAATCAGATGTTTTATATCACAAACTCAGAAAAGGGAAAGAGCGACAACGACAACATAAACATATCGATTTATTGTTATTACTCTTAATGATATTTAAAAATAACCAACGTTCCTGACGATCTTGCGTAAGTTATTGCTAATATTTTTGTTAATTTTATGATAGATATACATCGATAAACCCCCATATTATAGGCATTGATTTTTCATAAGTAATCACGAAATGACACAAATATAATGGCTTCGATATTAAAGAGTATTTTATATTAAAATTATATCACATCAATATGCGTGGTGTGATTAAAAAAATATACACCATTGTTTTGCTTCATACAATTAACTCTGATAAGATAAATTTATGATATTATTTGCGTGTAAAATTAACTAGTAACTAATACAAGTCAATTATGACAATCCGATTATTCTCGGGTATTCATGACGACGAGACCATCAGCGCAAATGAAATTCTGCGTTCTAGGCCCTGGTAGTGACGATCTTAGCATATTAATCCAGAAGACGTCGATGCATGGACCATGCCTTAGTTGGCCTATTGATGTGTCAAACATCGTTCAATTGACCATACATCTAAGGTAGCATTACTGTTTCATGTCTCTTGAAGATCTCTTGACTTTCAAGGAAAGTTAAAATTCCTTCCTCTTTCGACTTGTGCCTGTCCAGATTCTAGGTCATGTAAGGAATTTACAGCTAAGATTTAGGCCAATGAAACTAGCCTCGGCGGCTAGAGCAACGTAAACTTGGTTTGCCTCATATTGGCAAGTCCCACATGGGTGTGCGACTTCGAGAAAAATGGTCCATAGGCAATCGTCTACATGTTATTTGGCAACATGAACCCCTTGGCTAACTTTATACGTTCATTACAGATAGCGTTTCTTCGGCTTGTGAAGCCTGATAAACATTCTTAGAGTGCTAGCCACAATTTGTGACAAGCGGAACTCTAGGGATGGTCGACGTAGTTCAGTAATCTAAGGTTTGTGCATGTATGGGTTCAGGACAACAGCATGAGCAGAAGATATTACATCATATCCGCAAACATAACAAGTATAGTTCTGAAATGTCAATCTCGCCATTAACTGGAGATATCGCACTCTCTTAAAGTACGATTTATACGATTGCCTGCCGCAAACCGTATGCGAACAAGCAATCAGGAAATTTATACAACAGTCCTCCGTTATAACGCGGGTATTGGGGTCCAAACTTGCCAACCGCGTTATAGCCGGGACGCGTTATAAATTTTATAGGGTGGCAATAATGTAATTTTTTTGAAGAATTCCTCAGTATTTATCATTATATTTATTGAGGCTATATGTTTTAATGTTTTCAGTAAATTTGTGAATTACAAGTTTTAATCATATTAATTATATGTAAAAGAACAAAGAAATTATAAAAACGAGTGAATGTACCTTCATTTTATATACAAATTTACAACAAATGCTATAATAATCGGCATTGCATTTTGTTCTTTTATTAATTAATACAATGATCGATTTGGAAAATACACTCTTAATTATATAAAATGTCTAAATAATTTTATTGTTTAAAATTGTCCGTCATTTTTCTTTGTCTTATCGATTTTCTCATTTTCACTTGTGTTTTTCTTAGGCGATTTTTTTAATGTAACACGAATACGGGTCATAGTTTTGACTTTCGGTATACTCGATTAGCTATTTTATGTGTGAAACAGCTTCAGTATGTGTCTTTGATGGCTCTATATAGAATGTCTCTATTTCTTCTGTGTCTTAATATATTTCATGACTGATCTGTTCCACAATCTCACTGTCTGTCAGCATTTCTGTCTCACTTATCTCATCGTCTGCTCTCTCCCAGTCATTCACCCAATCATGCAGTATAATTTTCTCTTCAAACAATACACTACTCCCCAACTGTTCTTGTGTAGCAACCATCTGTTCAACATTCAACCAAATGTCAACCTCCTCTTCAATATCACCTGACCTGGGAAAAGCAGCTCCTAGATTCTTATTCAAATATTTTCCGATATTCTTTGTAGTAACTGCATCCGGAGCTCTTCCTGATATGTAAATTGCACCTTTTATCATCAGTTGTTTAAGATATTCTGTCACATTGAATGGGGAATCAAGCATTTCTTCAATATGCTCCTTCTTATAAACTGACTTAAAAGGGTGAATTATACGGGCATCACAGAGCTGAATTTTGCTTGTGGTGTTCTTGGGTAAATATAGGACCTTTATTTGACCATCAGTTGTTTGTAAGACATCATATTGTGGGTGAGCTGCACTGTTATCTAATAACCCGATAACCTTCTCTGGTAGATTCTGCTTTCTTAAATGTTTTTAAACATCCGGTACAAAGAACTGGAAAAACCACTCTTCAAAAAGAGACGCTATCATCCATGCTCGGGCTGAGTTTCTGTAAATTAAAGGAAGGTTTTGTTGGTTTACACTATCAAAGCAGCCTGGTGACTTCAACCTCCCTATTGTGAGATGTTTCAGTTTGTGAGCACCAGAGCCATTACAAGCTAGCAAAAGTGTCAGTCTATTCTTTTCCTGCTTAAATCCTAACGTTTTCTTGACATCCGTTTTTACAGCGATGGTCCTATCGGGTAGCATCTTCTAGTAACGTTCTGTTTCATCTGCATTTGTGACCTATTCTCATTCCATCTGCTCTTTTAACACTTCTGGGAAATTATCAGCTGCTTGGGTGTATGCTGATCGTTGTTCCCCACTTATTGTAACAGCACCTATACCATGCCGCTTTTGGAACCTATGCAACCACCCTTTACTAGCTACAAAATTCTGTTGCTCTGCAAGCTCGCTAGGACCAGCTTTATCTGGAGGAAGACGTTGGTTGAATTTATCTACTTGAGTTCTGATGATTGGTCATGACAGCGGAGTACCAGCACTCTGTTATTGTACAATCCAGGTGAAAACTGCCTTGATTAATTAATCGTCTTTTTCAGGCCTCACTTTCATCTTTTTCAGTGCTTCGCCTTAAACAACTGAACCAACATAACCGTTTAAAGTTTCCTTGTATTTCATCCAACCACGGAGAGTAGATTCGGCAATACCAGTTTCTCTTGGTTTTGTGGCTTTTGATTCACCATTTTTGATACGATCAATAATTTCTAGCTTATCTTTCACAGAATATGATTTTCTCTTCAGCATTTTAATTTAATATAAGAAAAACATGCTCATTAATCAAAGTCAAACTTTAAACTGCACATGTCGGAAAAACAATATCCACAAAACATTAAATGCTTATTTTATTTTTTTAAACATATGTAAATTTATTATTACTATTTGTATGCATTTTTGCATACAAAACACGGGTGCATGTCTTGACAATTTGAAATATCAAGGAAAGACAAAGTACGTTTGTAATTTTATTTATTTTAATTTATTGCGGGCGATAAAATTGTGATTTTCCATGTTCATTATTACAACACTCAGCAGTCCATTGCACACCCGCGATATAACCGAACCGCGCTATAACGGTCCGCGTTATAACGGGGGACTACTGTATAATTGGAAAGGATTCTCTAATTCCTTGGAATAGGCATGGTTTTCTGGCAAGATACAGCACTGCCTGTATGCGAAGCTATCATTAATGTTGCCTGGGACTAGGCATCCAAGGCCTGTTTTACGTTACGACCCTCCTTCATGTGGGTCAATGTTTATTATTGTATATAGGTGGATTTTGAAAAATACGACTGATAATCAACCCAGACTGCGTAGATATTAAAAAGAGTCTCTTTCTCAAAATGATTTTAGTTATATAATTGGTAATTTCTCATAAAAAATGAGACTAATTGCAAATATTATGATTGTAAAGATTGAGTTGATTCAATTTTTAAATTGATTTATTTTGAGATATATTATTTTCTATGCCTAATATAACACGCTTGCGCATTTTGTTCCAGAAATAATTATATGATAGATTCATTCGGAACATCGTTTCCCTCATTAAATATTTATTTTTTGAATTTTAGAATCGTCTGTGAGATTTTCTGTAGATATCTCATGTATAAATTTAACCGTTAAAAACCAAGATAGAAACAATTACGTGTTTTGAAATCAAGGTTGTAAAAATATAAAATAATGTTTAACATATCTAAAAATGTAGTCGCTGCAATACTCATTATGCAACTGCTCTGTTTAAAAATTCATAATGTCAAAGTGTTTATGAATTTTATGTAGAGTCTGACAAGATTAGTTATTTATACATATTCGATACAAACATAATAAAATTCTACAATTATAATAGAACATAGGTACTGCATTAGCTTGGCGGAATTTTTATATATTAAAACACTCAAAATACAAACATGATATTTGGCAATCTCATGATCATCATACTAATTCACTTTTATAAATTCATCATAATTTACTTCGAAATACATGATCATGGGACATATATTAATATACACCATATCCCGATCAAGATGTCATACTTAATGATGCGAACCTTCAAACGTTCGATTTAGGTATTTTTTATAAGAACGTAAATGATTTATTGATAATAGATTATTGCTTTTATAATCAGTATATTCCTAGTAAACGATGGCTCATATTAGATTCGAAAAGCTGACCATCTATTTTTATAAACCTAAAAGAGAAAATCATCTCAAAATTCATTTATATTTAAATCAATATCAAAATAAGGTTTTTTATATTGTCCATTTTTGCAAGTAAGACATCTAGAACGAGAAATAGTGTATATGATCATTTAATTATTTTGTTCTGACTACCACGTTTTTGTTAAATAATTAGCGTTTAAACAGTCCAATTTGGTGCGATTGATTTTTGCGGCTCGTTTCACTCAAATTTGGTTGACGAAAAACCAAATATACCTTGGCAAAAACAAAATTTGACAAAAATAAAAACCTAATATTAAATTGAAACCAACGCTAAAATAACAGCCGCATTAAATTTGACTCGATAAACACCAAATTCTAATTAAGAAACGCAAATTTTATCCACAAACTGGGAAGATTTTCATAAACGCATGATGTGCAATAGATACTTTAGAGATTGTTGTTGTATACTGTTGCATATAAGAGTATGTCTAATTGACTAAGTATCCAACTAATTCAATGATAATTTTAATTACATATTTATTAAATATATGCTGATAATTTGGGCTAATTGCAATCAAAAATTTGAGACCATTTAAAAAAAGCATTATAAAATTTTCGATTCAATAAATGGCAAAACGAAAATTGGAGACTCTATTTGTAAACACGCCTATCTTGATTCTTCGATTTTACGCGCTTTTTTTCGAAAATTAGAGATGGATTTACATGTAAAAATGTCGGATTAATTAAAACATTTTAAACAGTGATCTTAATCTTAGTAAATACCAAAATATAGATAACAGAGAATTGATAAATTCTGTTTGCGCCCGCACTCATTATTCAGTTTGTAATTTCTTTGATTATACCTCATAAGTATATAATAAATATAAATTGTTATTAATGAATGTTTGTAATACGCCATACAGCTAATCATGATGTAAATTAATTATAAATCAGCACCCAAATTGAAAATATTATGCTATTGAAATCTAGATAGTAAATGTAGAAATTAATTAGACAACGGATATAATACATACGTATTATAAATTGCAATTGTATGATTTGTTGTAAATGAGACACGCACAGTACATCTTGACAAATAATGTAATTATACGAACACCCAATTTAGAAATAAATTTCACCAAACGTTGATCAAATATAAAATGGTACTTAAAGAAATTAATTAAAATAATATGTAATAGACCATCGTTTCAAATTGTGTTTATCTAAATTAGAAATTTATTCACAAAAATGGATTTCATTTATTACAAGCGAAATGGCATTTGAATTGGTTAACAACTTCACATCCCATATTTTCAAAGCGCTCTATGCTTCCCAGAATGAAATTGGAAATATGGTATTCAGTGGAATAAGTCTTTTTGTTCTTCTGGCCTCCATCAACGTTGGACTACGAGGACGAAGATACGATCAAGTTTCCCATTTATTAAACGAAGTATTCGATGAATTACATAGTTTAGGGAAATGGCTCAATTCTGAAACTGCCAAAAAAGTGGGGTTTTATCACAACTATAGCACGACTGTCATCGAATTATAAATCTGTGATCTTCTTCCCATGTAATCTTTAGGATCATTTTCAACGAATTTCACGGTTAATATTTTATCAATTTCTAATTAAAATTGATGTTTCGAACCTGAGAATGTCGGCTCTTGATATTAACTACTGGATACATCGGAGATGGCTGGGTTCTGATTCGGAGATATTTGATGAATCGATGCTAACAGAAAACAAATTGATTTTTATTTATATAGTGTCTTTTATTACAGATTGGAAAAATCCTTTTGATACAGTATACACAGAGCATGCTATATTTTATGACGAACAAGGTCATTCAAGAGATGTAAAAATGATGAATCAAAAAACTTATAACCATATATACGAGCAATCCGAGGATAATTTTCGTATGCTTTTTAAAGAATTGGAGCGCCCAGATTTATATTCTGTAATCGTATTGCCCAGAGAGACGTATACCATCAAAGATGTCATTAAAATGTTCAAAGTATTTGGTTGTATTTCCACAGATCGTTAAATTGAAATCTATTTCAAGTACTCTCAATTGAAATATGTTCATTTCAGGATTCCAAAATTGAAGATTTTGGGACATAATATTTTAGATGACATGTTCAAGAATTCAGGAATTACGGATATATTTGATCCAGATAAATCTGATTTTGGTTTTATGACGAATCAAACAGTTTTTATCCGAAATATAAAACAACTATCAAATCTTTAAATAGAGGAGAAATATAAAATATCTAACATAAAGAAGAAGGCTTTGTACGAAAATGAAATCTCAGATCCATACCAATTTTTAGTCACCAGACCTCTTTTGTTTTTTGTAGCTTAAAATTAAGCTGACGTTGTACATTTTACCCCTGTTGTAACTGATCCTACTTACATTTAAATATCAACGCTATCAATTGCTTTGTTTGATATTATTGTATAAAATTATTATGTTTTCATTCTATTATAAGATAAAGGTGCGAACCGAATAAATGCCATGATGCACGAATATTAACAATAGTATATTTGATGTTGTTTATAAATATTTAAAAATTGTACATGACCATATCTGATCAGATATTTGAACGATATCATAATCATTTATTTTGTATCAAATAGGCAGAGACGTTTGCCATAATCCTAGAGTATTTTATGAGCTGATGATTCTAGAAAACACACACGTGGTATATAATTCAAATTGAGATATTTACGATCTATATGTATATAAAAATACAATATATGATTTTTGAAAAGACATTATTCGTTGAGTTTAAGCCATACGGCTTTCATTTTGATGGAAAAAATAATGATATCTAGTTACACATATGACTCCATAATTAGGATAGATACATTTTTTACATCCTGTATCGCGCAAATTCCATTTTAAATCGCGCAAATCCTCTAGTTAAAATCTAATAAATCGAATTCTTTTTTGAGATATTTAATGAATATTTGAAACTAGAATAAGATTTATAATTTACAGTAATATTCTATCTGATATATACACACGCCGTTTGTGCTGGTTTCGACGCTGTTAGAATATCTAAATCAATCATGAACCGTCAGTAGTGTATATGACTAATTTATTGCTGTCATAAGCCTACCAGCTTTTTTCTTCCCATTTACCTGACTGTATCATGAATAAACTTATTTCGATAAAGCATATGCCTCTTAGAGGATGAAACGTGGCAGATTATGATGTATCGATTCTCTCATGAAATTAATTTTTAGAATAGATTTTTTCGTCGCCGATATAAATATTAAACTAGCAACCCAAATTGTTATAAACCTCTCAATTTATACTGAAAATAATATTTCTGGTTTCAATCAATAATTAAATATCACTAAATTGAATTTTATTGATACTTATTCCATATAGGATTTGAGCGAAATGGAATCAGCGAGATTTAAAACAAAAATTGCACGATAATAGAAGGAAACCCTGTAATACACTGATGAAAATTAAATTTAAGACTAAATTAAATACAACCTGATTTATTTATATATATCTATAGTTTTTTTACACCATTTTAGTTTGAATGTTGTCACTGATCATGAAATAATATTTGTATTTGATAGGTCTAAATTGTTATTTCGTCAGAACATCTTTACAATCCTCATGCCAAAATTGCTTTTATTATGACAAAATGGAAATGAGAAAAAAGATAAACTTTAAAGCATGTCTACGTAAAATTATGGATGTAAAATCGTGTAATGATAAATCTTCAAACATCTAGAATGGCCGAATTAAGATTTGGAAATAAATTTTATCATTTTTGTAATTATGATGGATTATATGTAGATAAAGAATTTATGATAAAATGAAAATAGTATTTATTGTATAATTGAAACAGTTCCAAATTAAAACATAAAATATCGTATTAAATACTAGATTAAATTAATCTCGATTCGCACTCAAACCTTATTTTCATAGATATCTCCATTTCATGGCTTTGTGAAATTTTTGGGAATAGAACGACACATAATTATACTGAATTAAAAAAAACACTCAGGTTCAACACGCAAGGATTAATTTATTGCTTTTTAATAATTTTAAGTATTTTTTAAATATAATATCAATTGTGACCATTTTTCATTCAAAATCGCCTATTTGTTTTCATTTAAATGGGCCAAGAGATAGGTGCAGGTTTACAATTTTTATTCAGTGTCATCATTTGTCATCCAGAAAGGTTGATGACTTCATAAAAAAACAATTTTTTTAAATAAAATTATTTGAAAATTAATTGTGTTGCCGTTTTAACGCTTTAGATGCAAAATGTGTTGATTCGCGAATCCAACTCTGGCACTGGTTCCGTAAAATCTAAGTTGACATTTCTTCTTGAAGTTGAAGAGCATTATACAATTCAGATAGACAGTTTTTGATGATAACACAATAAGTGCCCTAATTTCAAGAGCTGTCACTCAGATGTTGAAGAACCAATATGAGGGCAGGATTCCTAAATCAACGCATTTTAAACAGAGAGCGCTTGAACGTGAACATTTGGCTTAATTTTCAAATTTATTTTTAAAAAAATATGTCTGATTTTTTAATGAAATCATCGACCTTTTGTGATGAAAAATAATGTGATGCAGTAAAGATTTTAAAACGTGCGCGAATGGTTGGCTAAATAAATGCAATAATAGGTCATTCATACCGAAACGTTGAGAGTCATATGCGAAAATCGGCCATTCTAATTGAAAAATGATGTAATAAAAATACATCAATAGATTTAGACGCTCAGTTAGATTAGTAGAGGAAAAAATTATCACAAAATCACAATAAGCATAAATCATTATAATCTGTTCATATAGGTTTGTCCCTTGTTCGGATAGTAAAATATTAACTAGATACAAATTTTCACAATCCTCAACATTATTGATTTACCTAAAATCCCCTCAAACTAGTAAACTTACATTGCTTCTAAAATATATTCAAAGAATTCGAACTTGAATTACCGATTAAGAGGCTATTTTCATTAAAAATATGCTATATGACAGCATAGAATCAATTTATCAACATTTTTGTGCACCTAATACTAACCCTTTCCCTCAAAAGGTTTCACAGTTCCTTATAATAATCTCTAAAATTTATAATTAATATCTCATATCTGAATGATTTTATTCATGCTCGCAATTTATACCATCAATAAAAATTATCAAAAAAAAAACGATTGTTTTAAATAATAATAATAATGTTTTCTACAAAAGTGGATATAACGTTTAATTGATTTTTTATAAAAATATTTATTAGAAAGCTGATAATTAATGTAAATTGTAATTTTTATTTCAAAACACTGATTAGTTTTAAGATAAACGCATTTGTTAATATGAGGCATATTTTCTAATAGAATTGATATTGCGTGGCATGAGAATCAATTCAAAAATAGATTAGTTTAATAAGATAAATAACAAACCGCATTAGTTAATTGTCAGGGTTTGCCATTTAATTAAACACATTATACCAGTATTAAGAAGAATATTTATCATGTCTCTTTCAATTTTAGAGCATAACCTAATAAAAAAATATTTCTACCAACCAAAAAACAATGAAAATATTTATCATTGAACATATTGGGCTTATCGGTCGAAAATCTAAATTTTGATTATCAAGATATGTTATATACACTATTTTATGTCCTGAAGATGCTGAAATTGCAATCGTAGATGCAACAGTAGCTTAGAAACCGTGGTATGGGTCTTCATATCACGTATTTAGGGTTTTTTTTATATAATAGATAATTACTGGAGAAATTAATATAAAATTGTAACAAGCACATAAACGGAAATTATCGAGTAATCGCAAAAGAATGTGTTTTATTTTTGATCAGTGAATCCATGTAAAAATACGATATTATTTATTCAAAATGAAAAATAAGGTGAAGTGCTCGTTTGGATTTCATATGAAAGTAAACATATTTGAAGCTAGATTCTTAATGTAAGGGAGAGATAAAAATGAAAATCTAAGGCTTCATCGTTTTTTAGTTTAAATTAGTCAATAATTGATATTTAAAAAAGTATCATGCGCATAATCCTTCATCCATAAGATCATAAAAGTCGAATTATTGAAGTAATATGTCTGGTTATTAATCAAGAATAATGAGAGGTACCACTTACTGTAATTCAATTGACAATAATATGTTTATAATATAATATTAATTTTTGCTAAAAGCAATATTGTCCTCATAATTCATCAATTTTTTTACATCGGATTTTTTATAAACTCTAGCGATCGGATCTTTCTTATTCATTCGTCCTAAATTCACCATGTTTCGTTCTGTGAGTAAATCTCAGGAGGAAGGTAGGATTTGATTTTCATAAATACGAACAATTGAAAAATAACCTACAATCGTGAAAAGATACCATTTCGTGGCAATTCACCTGCTTACATTTAAAAAAGTCTCAATATACAAAAAAAAATGTGTTTATAAGTCAATATTCGAATAAATTTTAACTATCGAACCAGTTTGGGTTGTCTCATACCACAGTGTGGCGTTGTTCCAAACATAAATATTTGTTAAAAATCATGTTCATGCCTAGTTTATCCGATTTGTGATTCAAAAATTTATCAATGCAAAAAATTCATGGAACGAACCACTATATTTTCGGGTATGGTTGACTTTCTGTTGTGAAGCGGCACTGAATAATTTTAAGTAAACCTGACAAGAGGTAGCTACACTTGATGATGTGTTTAAATAGACATCTGAGTTTAAGCGGCCAAAAATATGTTGATTAAATCTAAAATGTTTTCACCGTGTCTAGATATGTTAAAAAAATAATAAGCCGTCCTCTCAATAAAATCAACATTTGGTATCGAAAACTCATAATTAAAAAAATAACATATGTATCAGCCTATTTAATGATGAAATAACGTTTCGATATACCATTTTTCGTTTAAGATGTCCGATCTTACTATGCGGATAATCAAACGTTCCATTTTGTGTTTTGTCTTTCTAAGAAAGTAAATGAAAAATGGTAATTATATTATTTCTGTTAGAACAAGACCAATCTCATTAAACGACTGAAGATTTTAAACTTGAAAATCTTTCCGCACATTTTCAAAATCCGAAAGATAGAATCTTTATAAAACTTCATAACATTTTTATAATTCAAGTACTAAATAAATATTTTATGAAAATCATAAAGTAGAAATGTAAAACGGAAAATGAGGGACATTCAGTCTTTTAAACACAGCAGATTTTCAAACCAAATTAAATTTACGATAATTTCTAATTAATGTTTCTATCATGTAATTTCCAATGATGTTAGGATTGCCTTTAACGATAAATTCAATAAAAATGATAAATAGACAATATTTCTACTAATCTAATAAATGTATCGTTGGAAAAGGTCATGAGATATTGATCTAATATATGATAAGCACACTGTAATAATATCAAACTAAATGTTATGTAAATGTAAATAGACACATTTAAAATACGTTATTACTATTATTATCAATATTTATATGTAAAGCAATTATATTTTTACACTGATTTATGGTTTTTGGACCAAATGAACATAAAAACAAATCTATAAGAATGATAACAAAAAATGTTCAAACACGTTTATTCGTATTTCTTCGGTAAATTTACAAAAACTTATATATATTTGAATATAAACATATGGATCAAAGTATTATAAAGGAGTCAGAAGAAAATTCAGGTCATAATTTCATAAACAACGTTTTTGTTGAGCCGAAAAGTGGGAAAGTGTACGAAAGACAAAACCCTGTAGATGGATCTAAAATCGGTATTTTTGAAAAAAGATAAGGGGTATTTGCTGATTCCTGTATTCAAGGTGCTGGAATGGCAATAACCGCAGCAGCCGAAGCTTTTAAATCATGATCCAGAACTTCATATGACGTAATCTATTATTGTAATTAGTTTCGTGCCGATTTGCTTGTAAAACTGTCAGAAACTATGGCGAAACACACTGATGAAATTGCTCAAGCCATGACAAAGGAGGTGGTAAATTTAATTTTTCGAAATCAGGGAAAAGTTATCACTGAGTCATTATTTGAAGTCAAAATATGCAGCGATGTACTTGTGTGGTTTGCATATGAAACAAAACGCGTCCATGGACAGTTTTTGAATGTTAGAGGAAAAAAAAATGTTCGTTAATCATAGGGCTCATGGTGTAGTTGTTTTAATCACCACTGTAAAAAAATATTAATAAAAAGTACCATGCCCCATTATGTTCAATAATAAGATCATTTTGCGCACTTATAGGAGCTGGATGCACGGTTGTGATAAAACCATCACCAGAGGTACCTCTTAGTGCAATTAAATTGGCTATGGTACTTCTATTTAATAATATTTTGTGTTGTAAAGAAGCCGGATTTCCTCCTGGAGTTGTCAATGTCGTCACTGCCGACTTTCCATCAACACCTGCTATTGGTTCACTTTTATGTTCTGATCCTCACGTTCGTCACGTTTCGTTTAACGGATCTATGGAAGTTGGAAAGGTATATTAAAAGTTGAATACAGCTTATACTGCAAAATATGGCTTCAACTGCGAAACGAAGGACTATGCACATGAGCGGAAATGCACCAGCAATCGTGTATAAAAGTGCACATGTCCCAAAGTGTGTAGATAAATTAATATTTTCCAAAATGTTCACCAGCGGACAAGTTTCTGTTATCTAATATGCAGTGTTGTGCTTCTCCAAATAGAATATTCGTCCAAGGCGAAGTTCATGATGAATTTATACGAACCTTGATTGAAAAACTTTCAGCTGTTAAAGCTGGACATCCGATGGATAAATCATCAACTTTATCATGTCTAGTTGATAAGTGCCGTTTTGACAGAGTTGTTAAAATCGTCGAATTAAGCATTAAGCAGGGAGCCAAACTGGCATACGAGGGTGAAAAGGTGTCTCCGTGTGGGCCCTAGTACTATCCACTTACAGTATTAACGGAATGCAAAACATCCATGGATATCGCACAGTCTGAGATATTCGGGCCTGTGTTTGCAATATACAGGTATATTCATTAGTTCATCAGGTTCGTTAATGAAGCTGAAGTATTTGAGCAAATGAATGACGGGCCATATGGTTTAGCTTGTATGTAAAAATTCATATCTAGCATACGTTTACAGTGAAGATATTGACCAAGTGATGAGGACAATAGAAGAACTGGAGTGTGGATTAGTGTTTGTTAACGGCATTCATCCATTTGAACACAAGCTTCCGTTCGGTGGGCTCAAACAATCTGGAAAAGGTTCCGAGATGGGACCAAGAGCTATCTATGGATACATGGATGAACAATCTGTCATCATAAACCATGAATAACATTTATTATCACCACATTGATTGCTTCTATTATTAAATATATTAAAATGATTAAGAATACAATATTTAAATCAAAAAATATTGTGGAAAATACAAATTAATAATCTTTAATTCAGGCTTTTGAAAAATTTGATGGTTTTAAAAAATAGCATTCGCCAGTTCTTTTGATATTGTTTGTGTTTGTATATTTATCACGCGACCCTGGCGCAAGGTGTGAAAATAGATAAAATAATATATCGACGAATCCTGAAAGTACTATAGTTAAAGCACTTTCTGAATTAAAGGTAGGATCGAAAGACAGCCTACGCTATCTAGATAGATTTAGCAGAACCGTTAAACTGAGGGCATACGAGGAAACATTAACTCCTTAAGACGTTCTTCAAAGCGAAATACTTCTTGTCTCTCTTGATTTGGATATATTATAATCTACACAGTTTTCCACTTACAGAAACTGGATCTCATCACTTACTGCAAGGTAGTTGCGATCAGATAAGCTATATAAATGGATCGTGAAAATTCTTACTTTGACGGAGAATACTTCACGAATTGCATGAGAAAAAAAAACTGATGGCATTAAATCATGTTTAATATCATAAAAGATCAGCGCTTCAATGTTGCTTTCGATCCAGCAAGAGTATGATTCATAGATAATTTCATTGTTTCAATATATGATGATGACTCTTAACAAAGGTTGTTCATGGCTTTTGCTGATTTGAGATCATCATTTAATCAAATGATAGAATGGCCTTGTTCTATCTTCTTTAGATGATCCAAAACCATATAGCTGAGGATGCATGCTTAAATCAATTCATAGGGCGAGATGCTTGTTCAAGATACACTAAAGAAAAATTCTAAACGGATGCTATCGATGAGGTAAGAATATAGATACAACAATAAAGCCTTGATCGACCAACAAATTTAAATGTTTAAGCTGTATGCCACTTGGTCGTTTCTCTCCACGTGTATGACACTCGGTTTTAATTTTAATGATTCCAATAAATCAAGCATTTGTCCTGTCTTTCTTCACGTTATATTATTTGAAGCTTTTCCATCTTAAAAAGTGTCAGGATTGATAATATGTATTTATTACATTACAGTTATAATTGCGCTCGATACCTGCGCTGCCTGTCCTGTTTTAGTGAATAACAATGGAAATATCTAAAAATACTTCTTAGGATGTTCCGCTCCAGGATTTCAGCTTTTCGGCAATCCTATCCCTATAATTGGCATATCAAATTAATCAATCACATGTGTATGGTCAGGAAATATTTGAGAGTATGTGACTTCTGCAAATATACCACCGATTTTTGAATTGATTTGTATTTAGTAATTGGGAGTGCAATTGTTTTTAACACACACCCCAAACATTGATAAACACAAAATATTTCCTGTGAATATCATTTCAATCATAGTTCAAGATTACACTAAAATATTCAGGAAAGGATTAGAACAGTCAAAGGTTATTTGCTTAAGATTACTCTCAAATCTGATTTTACTCAAAAATTTTTCAGAAATCGATATTTCCTGTTTCGTCAGCAAGAAAAAGTTTGAAGAAGAAATTAATCGATTGTGCACAATATAAAATATTCAACAGGTTAATCCAGCCTTTAACCATAATTCAACGACATCGCATCTGGTATGTTCGAAGAATCGCAAAAGGAGGCCAATATTATGAGTAAATTTTAATGTTAATATTAACCTACATCTCATATACATCAACATCCATTGACTCGTTTCGAAGATATAGCTAAAAATCTGTCATGAAGACTGTTTTCTATGTTGGATCTTTAAAGAAGCTTATCTTTAGACAGATGTTGGTCCATTAAAAATGTATTTTTAAGACATTGAAACGCTTTTAGAATATTACAGCTACAAGTATTGGCCTTTCTATATTTCAGTGGCGCGATCTTTTTTTAAATGAACATTGTTAAAATCATCGGAAATTTTAAGCACGTTTCAATGTTGTTTTATAATAAAAATATCTCGTAATGGTCTCATTTTAAACATAGAATAAAGCTATAGAGGTAGAACGAATGCCTGAGCGAGATATCATAACCACCCAACCGAGAAAATGAGGTTTTTTTAAGAGTTATATCTATTATCTGCGATATACCTTCTATATGCATAGAATCAATGCCAGCGGAGAAAATATTTGACCCATATTAGTAGCGAAAACACAAAGTAATATTATGGAATTTTGTCCACTGTTAGGTCTATTAATTTTTATGGTCATTTTAAACCAATGATTCAACCCATCTGCTCTGTACTTTATAACTAATTACTCGAAGTAGCGAGAATTAGAATGGAACTATATCGAATTACATTGATAAAACGAACAATAACAAAGCTTCAGAATGGCGATGTGTTGGTCTACTGTCTCTAAAAACATCAACTGGTTTTTGAAACACATAAATATATACAATGAATCGGATGTGTCATTTATCACAATTATCCAAAGAATATTCTAGGACCGATTGTCTCAGCTTTCTGAACGCATCCAAAAAGCCAAAAAGGATATTCAAAAATTGGAATAGAGGTACGAAGCATTGTGTTTTATGTCCCGAGAATTTAATCAATTTTTAAATTATTGGAAATTCGTGTTGGAAAACTGACTATGAACAACTGGAGAGAATTTTTTCAAATAAAAATCAGTTGCCAATTTTAGACATTTTGCTTTTGATAGATAGGCTGTAACTATATCTAGAATTGATTAGGAGGTTGGGAATACATCGGCACATACAAAACAAGTTGCAGATTCTCTTGAATTATTCCCATGCTCGTTGACTGCATGTACGGAAAACAAAAAAGTTATAGAAACACGGAGGAGTGTATAAAATGAATTAACCTCGAATAGATATTACTTTCAATTTAACTGTTGAAGACACACACAGCTGGTGATCACACGCGAATATTGGATTTTAATGTTCTGAAAAGGGAAATTCCCATTAATAAGCCGTACAATAAAATTTCATACCATATTATGAGTTAAGGGATACTATTTTCATCGAAGAAGAATTAATCATGTTAGTACACAGAGTTATCATAACTCAGATATTACGGTCCACGGTTACATCAAAGCTTAACAGGTGCTTAAAGGAATTTTTCCAATATATGCATATTACAAATATTATATTTGGAAGACAAAAATATGAAAATACATTGAGTTATTCGTGATATCAGATGAGCCACGCTAGCTTCATCGACCTAAGAACACATATACATCACTATAGGCTTGGAATGTTTCAGTAGTTCAATAGGAAGGTTTGCATCCGGATTTTTCACCGTCTTATCATGAATCATGTGGTTAGTTTTAAAACATGATTTCTCAAAATTGATTGAAATTTAAAGAGTAAGACTTTTATCATCGCCGATGATAATAAGCCTTATATATCAACAATTGTCAAAGTTGAGGGGGTCTCATTTTAAGATTTACAGACAACGGCCGTTGTTTCCTTAGTTAGATGATGAGCGTTTCAGCTCCGTGTATCCAATCAAGTAGATCGGAAAAAATCACCATGTATCAACCATGCTGTTTAAGAGATTGATACGTAGTTTTTAACGAAAGTATGTTGCTGAAATCCAAATACGTAGAGATCTTGAGGTATGCAAATCAAAAATAGTAACCGGATATATAAATACAGTGCTAGCCGCATTCGAAAAACGCCTGCCGAACTAATCATTCACTGTAAATTAAGGATATGTTTTTAATACAGAATAACCAAACATTCAAAAAAATTCATGAATCAAAATTTATTCCAGGTTATATCATGAGAGGAGTACCTGAATTAAAGATATCGAACCTGAATGTCCTGTATGTGTTTACTGTAAAAAAACATATAATACTGGAATTGATATTTATTATTCGGAGCCATTCTCTTACCCTGTTCCGGGGATAAGATTTTAGTGCGTAGACATGCTGAAAATTCATAAAATGAGAGAAGCGAGCGATAATAAACATTTATTAGAAAAAATACAAATTCGCAATATTCAGAAGAATACTGTTGTGAGATTTTCTCAATGTTTAACGGATTTCAAACTGATTAAGTGTATTATGAGATTGAATAATTTGATAGATTGCTTCTACCATGAAGATACAAGCGATTAAAACAAAAGTTGCGTTAATATCCAATCTAGGCGATAATGAAAATTTAGGTTTAACAAATGATAACGGATAATAATTAGTATTAATATATCTTTCATGTAATCTCAGCTCGCAGTTCTGGCTTTTGACTTAGAGAAATCTATTTTCTTTTTATAATGCTCCAAATTTTTAATTGTTAATGTACTAATATATCAACAAGTAGATTTGTTATTTGTAACATGAATTGGGATGGGTTTTTTGGTATATAAATCAATGAATTATACACCCAAAACTAGTTTCAATTCAACGTCTTTAAAAATAAATCTCAGATTTTCGTATATACACCGTATTCTTCGTTTCTGTGTTAATATTAAACGAAATATATCGACCCATAATATGAATGAAATATTCAGAAAAACCACCAGTCGAAACTAGATAGGATTTATTAATCATGTTTTACTAACTTCAACTTCGTTTTTAAACATAGGATAAACCTTTCTCAAGATACTTCAACAATTTTATAAATCTAAGTTAATTAGTAGGCTTAATGTAAAGAGATAAGAAAATCAATCTTCGTGAATATCCTGAATAAATCACGTGGCCTTTTATTAATGATACAAGCATACTAACTAGGTAGAAATTTTGACTGTATCCGCAACATCGTTGGACTACTATAAATTGATATTAGTAAAATGTTATCCCAATAATTATATGATTTGTTTGCGAATTGTCATTCAAAAATACTCGCTAGAAACTAGTTTCGTGAACAACGTTCTACACTATTGATACTTAATAAATTATGAAAAACTGATATTAAACAGACTGAATTATACCCCACTAATATTTTCGATGATTATTAAATAATTAATAAAATTTACAATCAGTATCTCTTATTGTTGAAGTACGTTATTAACGACCTTAAAATATTTCAAAATTCATAATTATCAACAAACACGATTGTTGTGTAAAATAATTATTGTTACAACAATAATGGATTGAATCATCAATTAATGTGTGAATACATATAATTATTAAAAAAAAGACATGTTATGTAAATGTTCATTAACATTATTCCAATACCGCTTTTCGTTTTATAATATATGTTTTTGATAATTATATGTATACTTGCAAACAAAATTGATGTTGCATGAGATTCCAATAACTCAACCATATATTTATAAAGTAGATTCATAACACAATTTTTAACATTTTATCGTGGTTTCTCGTTCATTTTCGCGAACAAATCAAATGTATAGACCCCAGAAAATTTTTTGTCTCGAGAAATTTTCTAACAGAAATTAATATACCACGAATTCTAGAAATCAATAATGGAAATGTGTATGAAAGAACAGAAATCAAGTGAGTGATGTTCATAAAACTGTAAATAAATATAATTTATATTTTAGGATTTAGCTCTTTAAGATTCTGAAATGTCATTTCAGGCCAGAGCTGTTACATTCAAATCGTGTTATACGAAGTCTATTAACATATTTTAGGGTATCATTAGTATCGCTTCTAATTAGTGGAAATCATTCACAAAGCATGGCGAAACGCTTATGAAATTTCTCAAGATACTTTCAAAGAAGTTGTAATTTCGGATGCTTGAATAAAGGAATACACCAATAAAGAACATTTCCTTAAATTCAAAAAACAAAAAAAGTCGACCTACGTTTGCATATGAAAAAAAAGACATTCCATGCAAGAATCTTTGTGTATTAGATGCAAAATTAATATTAATAAATACTTTGTTTGATGGAATACTCGCTTTAATCAACTACGTTACCAAATATTTGTAAAAATTATCATCCGCTTCAATGTATATTTAGAGGATCATTCAGCGCCATTTTAATGGATAGATGTACTGTTGTTATAGAATCATCAAAAGAAGTATGGCTTAGTGTAATTCTCATGGCATGATATGCTCATAAATTAATTTTGGTGTTGGAATCATGCCGAATTTTTTCAAGGACTCATGAATGCTGCCACATCTGATTTATCATCAACCTCAACGAAATTATGTGTTATGTACTAATCTAAACATTTTCCATGTTTCAATCCGCGCGTCTATTGAAGTAGGACATATATTTGTTGTTGATAAAAGCGAAAAATCGAAAAACTAGCTACAATATTGAATAGATGCGTCATGCATATTATTGAAAATGCGACATTTACGTGTATAAATCCAAGAATATGAAATTAAAATCATTTAGTGTTGATAATTCGTAAAAATATTCACTAACGGAGTTTTGTGGATTTTATAACACCATAAAACGTTGTTCCAAACAAAAAATTTGTTCAGAATGAAATTCATGACAATGTATTTCTTAGTTTAGTTTGAATAACTACGGTTTTTATATGCAAAGAATCGACGTAACAGAATATCGGTTTTATCGGATATGGTTGACTAGTTTTTTATGATATGGTTGCAAATGTTGTCTAGTTAACAATAAATAAAAACTGATACAAAATATTATTGTGCCTTATATTTATTCCTTCTTACTGTATTTATCGCCTACACAGTCTAAAATTATTATAATTTTATATTTTCGGTCATTTATTTACTAAAAACAAGTATATTCAATATATTTGAAGGTTGAAGTAGGACAGTGAAATGTTTGAGAAATTGAATCTGAATCATAGTCAATATGGTTTATCAGTTTGTTCGCATCTATATAATACCATTTTGCCACGTTAAAGAATTTGATATAATTATTACAGTAGATGATTTAGATTGTGGATTTGTGTTTGTTCACAGTACACATAATTTCCCGTAAAAATATTCAATTGATAACTTTTAAAGATTCTGAAACAGGGTTGGAGATGTGATTCAGCTCAATTTATCGCTATTAATAAACAATCTACCCAAATAATAAACTAATGATCTCATTGAAAACTTCTGGTGATTGTTTGATTCAATATAAAATAAAATTAAAAATGTCCGAAACTAATATAACAAGTATTTATATATATCAGAAGTAAATCTTCAGGCATCAGTGTACAGTCTGAATTAATTTAGCCAATAAATTTGCAGGCACTCATTTCAAAACACAACAGCTTTTTTTTATAGATTTTATTAATCCTATAATAGATAATGTGCGTTTTTCGATTTTAGCAAATTATCGCGATTAAAAATTCATGGAACTTGATATACCTCAAAAGATGCTTTGAATGGTTTCTTGTAAAATTACATATTCACTTGTTTATCGATCTACCTCATGTAATTTTCCAAAATATTTTCGTTAGGTCTACATCTTGTTCAAAATTATAACAATTAAATTCTTAAAATTGGTTAGAAAAAGGAATATTTAATGATAAATATCTTGATTACACAAGGTAGAGCTGTTGATATATATTACCGCATTTTCGCGTACAAAATGTCGGAGTTTCGTCTTTTGACATTGAAAGGTGACCCTATTCTTCGTATTATAAAAAAATTATAAATTTTATACTGATTTCTGTTAGTGGGCCGTCTCGAATCGCAGGCAATGATGACGCATGCTAGACTTATGAATCACACTAAATATGTTCATGACTCTACAAAATATAATTTTTATCAAATACATAATAAAAGCAATAGAGGCAATTTTCAGTGTAATCCCTGTATATCGGACATTTTAGACGCGAAATTGTATATTAATTTTTTGAGGTGAAATTAATCATGTCCATAATAATAACATACTTAACTCTTAATACATTTAGTGGATGACAGTTTCAGCAGATAAAGGATGTCGGTTTCATTTAATTCATTTCACTTAAGAGGTGATCAGCGCGACAGTATTTTAATTGATATTTTACGCAAAATCGGAATGTCGCGATACTATTTGTAAAAAATATAGTTAGTTTGAGTTCTCTTCACTTATCCGATTAAAGAACAAAATTATGATTTATTATACATAAACAGAGGCTACTGTGTTTTTTGTAAAACTAAAATACGGAGTGTCAATTTGATTAAAAATGGCTGCCTCGATTGTGGTACTAGTCATATCATTTTCAATGATCGTTATGTGGACAAGATAAACCTATATCACCTCAAATTATACTTCAGCAAAAATAGAATGTATTGTAATTTAATAGCAACTCGAAGGTCATTTTTTATATTCATAGTCAATATATCGTCCATTCCAGTTAAGTGCACGGCGACGGAACCGAGAACTAACATCAAACTAACCAGAGTATCTGGTTATCCTGAGTGAACTTATCCTGAGTTGACTGTGGTCATATTGAAAAGCAAAGACAAGAAACACTTAGTTTTCTTCTTGATCAATAATCCATCGATTAATTTGGTATCCATAATATCCTTTTAACTTGCGGGAGGTAAAGAGCACAAATCTGTTGATTCCTAAACAATTATCTATATGTCTGGTGTACTAAATAGTGAGTATTGTTAAATATTAATATTGATAATTTGATATAGATAATTTAATAAAGACCAATTGCGTAATTCAAAGGGTATTAAAAAATCAGAAATTCGATTCGGGTAATTAATTTATTAAACGGAAGGATAAACATTTTAAAAAAGTAAATGTAAACATAGATATAAAGAAGCTTCAAATGAATAAATACATAATTTGACGCTGTCAAAACCAACAAAAATGGCGTTTTCTAAACATTATTCAAATCATTCATCGCGTGAATGTCATGATTAAAGATCTAAAATATACGAATACTTTTTTTTAATAATTATTAATTAAATCTTGTTTAATTTTAAGCTATGGGGAACAAGATTAAAAAAAAAGTTAAAAAATACACATGATCAACAAAAAACGGTAGTTAAAGGCTGTCAAACGATTACGGTATCTTGAAAAAGTATGATAATTAAGGTTTACGTTCCATCAACCTAGTAACAAACATTTTGTAGAGGATTCTGGAAATGAATACGTTCAGTTATTTTTTAACATAGAGCTGTAAACCAACTATTAATTTTTTTTATATTCTCTCAAATCTCGCCCATCGGGGCTCAATCTATGATTCAATCTCAAAATATAAAATTTAATTGATGCCCACTAATTGTCATCATTTATCTGATCCATAGGTAAAAATTTGATTCGGATTTATTCGTTTAATCTACTCACGGTAAGTGATCTAAAAACATAAATTACGAGATATTCAGAAAAATCAATATTATTCATAATTTAAAGAAATTGTATTATGCGGAAACATAGATGAGGGAAAGTTAGACTGAGATAAATATACATATGGCTTATCGTAAATAGAATATTATTTATTCAAAATCTTCAAAATATCTGAATTATTAACCTTTTTTTGTTCATACTCATGTTATGTTGGAAATCAAATTCATCCTTTTATATATGATGATTATGATAATTTAATTTGGCATGTATTTTTACATCGATACATATAAAATTTTAATATCTTCTATTAAGAAATCTTGAAGTAATCAAATTTGACTGAATTATTCATTTGTGAAGTATATATAAATCAACATTTAAATCAGAATTTGGGAAACGATAGAATCGAAATTTAAAATAATGAAAATTATCGTATTTATATGGATGTCATCGTAAATCGCGCATATAATAAAATTCTTTGATTTAGGTCTACGAAAACTAATGGAAAATTATTTAATACATTAAACGTTTCATACATAGACATATGGTGGGGCCTTTGAATATTAAAAGAGAATAAAATATATTAGTGAGATATAAAATGAGATCTGCGCGATTTATAATTATATCATGGTGTCGTATTATGGCGTCTGATCTTTACAAAACGTTAAATATGATCAGTTCATTTAATATTGAAAAAAATATTGTACTTTTAATGATTATGTTATTGTATATAAGAATGAATTAAATCTTAAAAACATTCAGATTTTTCAATATTTGTGAATCTGAAACAAAATAATATTTGTGACCGATATAGAGTATTTCCTGTCTTAAAGCAGCATTTTTCCCCGAAGATTGGAACACTGCTGAGTATACTAAGATGAGGCGAATATACAAATTTATACTATTGAACGTACTTTCTTGACTAGGTTTCATTGTGTTTTTCCTTAAGATTAAACTCTCCAGCTTTTACAGCTTCGCGGTTTAAATATGAATAAAGTACAATTTAATTTAAAATTTATAATGGGCCTCCCGTATCAACGAGGTCGTTATTCACGGCAAAATACTCTATTATGAGTTTTTACTGATAAATTTTCCCATCGCGTTGCCTTCAAATTAACAAAGTATAGTTTGGATTATACATCAATACAAATGATTAAAAAAACAATTTTATGTTGTTTATAAATTTAACCAAGGCAAAATTCACGAGACAGGTATTAAATTTTGATAACAACACTGTAAAACTACATATAAAATGTTAAGTAAATGTAAATCAACATATTTTTGTTAGTGCTATACATTTATAATCGATAGTCATATGTATAAAATGTTGATGTTAGTACCGATTTAATCGTTTTTGGGATAATTAACGTAATAATCTATTTTATAAGTATGATAGAAACAATTATGAAATACAAGAATTCGTATACTGTTAAATCTACAAGAACAACAGTATTTTAAGAATTAATAAAATATGGATCAAAGTATTACACAAGGGTCTGAGGAATTTTCAGGACATAATTTCATTAACAATATTTTCGTTCAACCCAAAAGTGGGAAAGTATACGAAAGAACTAATCCTGTTGATGGATCAAAAATCGGTAATTTTGAATCAAGATAAGGGGTGTTTGCGGATTCAAGTCCACAAGACGCTGAGATGGCAATAACGGCCGCAGCAGAAGCTTTCAAATCATGGTCAAAAACTTCATATGACGTAATTTTTTGTAAAAATTAGTTTCGTGCTGATTTGCTGGTAAAACTGTCAAAATCAATGGCGAAACATGTTGATGAAATCGCTCAAGCTATGACGAATGAAGTCGTATATTTTGTTATTTGAAAATAGGGAAAAGTTATCACTGAGTCAATATTTGAAGCTAAAACTTCCAGTAATGTACTTGTGTGGTTTGCGTATGAAACAAAACGTGTCCATGGACAATTTTTGAATGTTAGAGGAAAAAAGAAACTACTTGTTAATCATAAACCTCACGGTGTAGTTGTTTTGATCACTATGGTAACTAAATATTGATTACAAGTACCATGCTCCGTTATGCTCAATAATAGCATCATTAGGCGCACTTTTAGGGGCTGGATGCACGGTTGTTATAAAACCATCGCCAGAAGTACCTCTTAGTGCAATCAAAGTTGCCATGGTACTTTTATGTAATATATGTTTTGTGTTGTAAAGAGGCCGGATTCCCTCCTGGAGTGGTCAATGTCGTCACAGCTGACTTTGCATCAACCCCAGCTCTTGGTTCTTTGTTATGTACTCATCCTCAAGTTCGTCACGTGTCGTTCACTGGATCCATGGATGTAGGAAAGGTATATCCGAATATGAATAAAGCAAATTATGGAAAAAATAGCCTCAACTACGAAACGATGCACAATGATGATGAGTGGGAATGCACCAGCAATCGTGTTTAAAAGTGCAGATATCTTAAAATGTGTTGATAAATTAGTATTTTCAAAAATGTTCACCAACGGACAAGTGTTATCTATCTTATATACAGTGTTGTGATTCTCCAAATAGAATTTTCGTTCAAAAAGATGTACATGATGAATTTATACGAATTTTGATTGAACGACTTTCAGCAGTTAAAGTTGGACATCCGATGGATGAATCCTCAATTTTATCATGTTTAGTTGATCAATCCCGTTTTGACAGAGTGGTTAAAATCGTCGAGTTAACCATTAAGCAGGGAGGAAAATTGGCATACCAGGGTGATAAGGTATCTCAATGTGGGCCTTATTATTACCCCCTTACCGTATTAACAGAATGCAAAACGTCCATGGATATCGCACAGTTTGAGATTTTCGGGCCTGTGTTTGCGATATACAAGTATTTTGATAATTTCACCAGATTCGAACACGAGGCTGAGGTTTTTTTGCAGATGAACGAAGGGCCTTATGGTTTAGCTTGTAAGTTAAAATTAATATATAGCTTACGTTTACAGTGAAGAAATTGACCAAGTTTTGCGAACGATAGAAGAAATGGAGTGTGGATTAGTGTTTGTAAACGATATTCATCCTTTTGAACATCGACTTCCGTTCAGCGGGATGAAACAATCTGGAATAGGTTCTGAGATGGGACCAAGGTCTATTTATAGATTTCTTGATGAACAATCTGTGATCATAAACCACGAATAACATTTATTAGAACGCCCTTGATCTCATCTATTATAAAATATTAAAACTCGAGATTAATAATATATTATTGAAATCATAAAACATTATGTCAAATACAAATTAAAAATCTTAATCCCGGTTTTTGATCATAGTCATTGTTGTTAAAAAAATTCATGCGCAGACTATTATTTTATGATTATTATCAGATTAAGTATACTCGTCTAGCGACATCGGCGCTTGAAGTGAAACTCGATACATACATCTAGCGACCTGTCTAGAATGCACTTCAGTTTAATACCAGTCAGAATCCCCCATTTGAAATCTTAAGAATTAAATGTAGGAATACAACCTTTCCAGACTCTTTAGATAGATTCAGCAGAACCGTTATACCGAAGAGATTAGATAATACTAGGATTCATGTAGACGTAGTTCACAGGAAACACTTTTCTTCTAGCTCGATTCGTCTGCATTTAAGTTAATAAATTTTCAACTTCAAGTAAACTGGATCTGTTCACTTAATGCCAGGTAATTGCGATCGGAGAAGCTATATAAGTAGATCGATGATATCCTTACGTGAAGCGAGAAATGTTCGAATATAGCTTGAGGAAAAATACTGACGACATTCAATGATGTTTACTTGATTTCCAACATAAGCGATTCCATGTTGCTTTAGTTCCAGCCAGAGTGATAGTCTGAGCGATAATTTCCTAGTTTCATTAAATGATGACTACTCTCAATAAATATTATTCAAGGTTTTAGCTGATTAGCGATGAACCTTACATCAGATGATTGTATGCGCTTGTACAATATACTCCAGTTGATCCATAAACATATAGCTATGGGTATATGCTTCAATCAATACAGAAAACGAGTTGCTTGTTCATAGTCTAATAAAGAACAATCTCAATGTATCATTTTGATGAGGTTTGAATGAAGATCAGACACTGAAGCCTTGACTTACCCAAAAATTAAAATGTTTCAGCAATATGGGTATCGCTCGCTGCTCCCCCACGTTCATGACACTCGGTTGTAATTCAACTGATGCAAATGAATCAAACATCAGTTTGGTCCATCTTCATGTTATATTATAAGTCACTATTCAATCTTAAAGAAGTGTCTGGATTGATGATTATGTATTTATTGTATTACCTCCGAATTCCGCTCGATACCTGCGCTGCATGCCCTGTAACAGAGAGGAATAATGAAAATATCTCCAAATGTTTTGCGGATGTTCGGCTCCCGGATTTCAGCTTTTAGAAAATCCTATCCCTATTATTGGAATATCGAATTGATCGTATACATGGATAAGATCAGGAAATAGTTAATAGAATTGTACTTCGATAAATATTACGAGGATTTTTGAATTGATTCGTTTTCATCATTCGGAATGCGATCGCTTTTAACACACAACACATATATTTAAGCACAAAATATATTCCATATATACCAAATTCAATCATTGTTCAAGATTATCCTAAATTATTATGGAACAAGATGGAACAACGTAGTGTTATCAGGTTATGTTTACATTCAAATCTGACTCGATTCAAAAATTTTCAGACATAGTTATTTCCCTTTTGTCATTAGGAAGATGTTTGATTAGGAATGATATTGATGAACCGGTTAATCTAACATTTAAACCTAATTCTACGACATCGTCCATTGTATTTCGGAATTATGGAATCGGAAGATCAATATTGTATGAAGATTTTAATGTTAATATCAACCTGATTCTCATGTACACAAACATATATTGACTCTCTGTGAAGAAATAGCTGAAAAACTGCCACGAGTGATGGTTTTCTATGTGTGGTATTTAAAGAAACTTATCTTATGATGGAGGTATGTTCATGATATAGGTATATTGTATTGATTGCAACGCATTTATTATATATTACATATCAAATACTGGCCTTTCGGCATTTGGATTGCCCCATCTTTGTAATTAAGGGCACAATGATAAAACCATCGGTTATATAAGGCATGTTGCAGTGTTCTTTTATGATATCATTATAACCTGATGGTCTACTTTTGAACATGATATAAATCATATGCGGTCTTCTTTTTTCTGAGGGGCGGTTGCATAAACACACAATCGATCAAATGTATATTTTTAAAGAGTTCTTTCAGTTATCTGGGATATACCTTCGAAAAAGATAAAATCCATACCACCGGAGAAAATATTCGACTTTATTAGAATTGAAAACACAAAGAAAAATTTCGAATTTCGACCATTTTTACGGCGATGAATTTTTATGGTCGTTTAAATCCAATTATCGAAAAAATCTGTATTCCACTTTTAAATCTACTACTCAAAGGAACGTGGTTGAGAATGCAAATATATCGAAGAGCATGCATAAGAAGCATAAACAAGGGTTAAGAATCGCCGCAAATTTGTCTAATATCACCATTAACTTTCCCTCCTTTTTGAAATAGATGAATCTCTAAACAAGGAATCGGATGTGTGATCTATCACAATTATTACAACAATATTCATAGAACCATTATCGCTGCTTTCAGAACGCATTCAAAAACAAAATAGAATATTCAACAACTGAAAAATATGAACTATCCATTGGATTAAAAATCCAGAAATTTAATAAATTTGTATGTTATATTAAATTTGTGTTGAAAACTGATTAAAAACCACTGGAAAGAATTTCGAATAAATATCAGGTGCTAATTTTAGACATTTCGCTATTTAAAGATGTGGTTTACCTGTATCAATATATGATTTCGAGGTTGAGTATAAACTTGGAGGTACAAACCAAGTTGCAGATTGTCTTTAAAGATTGCCATGGCCTTTGACTGAAATTACGGAAAATAAAACAAGTTGTAGAAACAGGGAGAAGCTTATTAAAAATCGGCATCAAAGAAATTTTACTTGGCATACAGTGTTGAAGACAGAAACATATAGCGATTCAACGTTAATATTGGTTGTCATTATTCTGAAAAGGTGACAGCCCATTCAATCAGCCCTACAATACAATTTCTAACCGTATTATGAGATAAGGGAAAATGAATTCCTTCGAGGAAGAAATAATCATGTTTGCACATAGTATTATCATATCTCATATGCTATGATCAATGGTTCTATCAAAACCGTATATGAGCTATCCCTGAAGTAATTCAATAAAATACTTTAGCCTAATCTTATGTTTTTTGAAAAATATATTATAAAACATAATAGTCTTCGTGAGACAGTGCGATCCATGTTAGCGACGCCGATCACATGAACAAGAGACACCACTATAGGCTCGGAATGCTCCAGTAGGTCTATGGATTAGTTTGTATCCTGATTGTGCAACGCTATATAATGGATCATATTTGTTTTTTTGAAACATGATTTGTCGTTTTTGATGTAAATTGACCCAATGAGAAGTCAGTCATCTATAGCTGTGATAAGCCTAAAACCTCAAAAACTTTTCAAGTTCAATGTTCTTTGTGTTTGTTTTCAGACGATGGCGCTTGTTTTAGAGGTGAAGAGATGAATAAATTAGGCGTTGAGTATCAAATCAATCACTTACAAATAACCCATAACCATAACAGAAGTATTACGTCTGTAGAGGCGCTGATGTTTTCTTTTAGATTAGAATAGGCAGCTAAATCTCAAACATGTGTAGATAAAGAGTAATGTAAAAAAAATTTATTAACCTCTATTAGAAATACAGTAGATAGCAACACTGGAAACACACCTGCCGAAGTAATCTTTAGCTGTGAATTAAAAATCGGGATTGAAAACATGCAGCTAGACAGTCTAAGCAAAACGCATGAATATAACATAAGTCAAAAGTAATATCATCCGAATTTACAAGAACCAAACACTTGGTCACCGAAGATGTGGTTTATGTTTACGGTAAATTTAAATATTATATCTATATATATATATAACCGGATAATCGTTGTAGATACAATGAGGTCAGCATGATATTGTGCTCTGGAAAATATATTTATAAACCATTAACATGTTGACTCATAAATGACTGAAGACAACGATGAAAAATATGAAACAGCACAAATATAAACAATCAGAGACCAGATAAAACGACTCCAGATAGATTTTCTAGACCAATGATATATTTTCCAATGATTTAGAAGAGATTGATACTTAATACTAGATAGCAGATTTTTATCACGAAGACCAACAAGTTTAGAAAGCGATTATCATATAAAATAACAATCTTAGACTAAAGCTGAAAATATCGGTATGATGAATGTTGTATAGTTATAATTAGGATTGAATATAATTGTAATGTTGACTCGGCTAACGCTGCTAATTTACAGACTTCCAGAAATCTATTAATGAATTTACACTCAATCATTGCTTATTGACAAATTTATCGACAAAAGTTGTAGGTAATTGATTACTAAATTTCGGATTGCTTCCCGTGTATAAAAATCAAAGAATATAATGAAAAACTCGTTTCAATTAAACGACTTATGATCTATCACATTAAGTTCTCAGATATACATCATCTGTATCGTTGGAATGCTAGTATTCGAAGAAATATATCAACCCCTCATTTGAATCAACGAACCAATAAACAACTCAGTCTGGACTCATAAGTTGTTATCAGTCAATTTTTAATAACTTGTGTCCGTTTTTAACACACTGTACAAAATTTTCTCAAAATTCATAACTCGATTTAATAGCTTACAATTACTTAGTCGTCACAAAAGCTTTGGAGACGAAAAAAACCATCATGAATAACTTCGTCATATCGCTTTGCTTTTTATAATGATCGACATATACAAATTAGATAAATTTTCATTTCGTCAGCAATATGATCTGTTTCCAATCGCTGCATACAATTCAAATTACGTAGCTATTGAGTAAAAATATTTTTTTAATAATTTTAAATGAAAAACGACGATAAACTAATTTCGTGAAAAATCTTTCATATCATCGATATAGAATAAATTTTGAAACGTATTTTAAACAGATACTAATTGATAAACCACACATAAGTTCGCGTGATTAATCATAAAATTTCCTAACTCGTATATCTTAGGATTGATATACGTTATTAATTCTGTTAAATTACTGCATCAATCAAAATGATCATTAAGCACGATTGTTGTATTAAACAATAAATATTACTTCCAAAATATATTAATGAATTAATTAATTTTTGAATAAACATATTTATTACAAATCAGATACAGGCGAATTGAATTATAATAAACATGTTTCCGATACCCTGATTAGTGTTGTAATCAATTTTTCAGTCAATAAAATGTTAATTTTGAATCACAATTGATGTTTCATCATGTTAAAACAACTCATCAACAGATTTATTTGAAGATAACAATAAATCTCAATAATGTACTCTTTTAGGCTTCGTTAAATTTCGCGTATTACACAAATTTTGAGAAAAATATTTTAAAATTTGTTTAGGTACTTCATGGCATAACTTAATTAAACCGCAAAATCCTGAAACAAAAAACTAGAACAATGTTTGAAAGAACATAACCGGATAAAAAATCGAAATACGGTATATTTGTTATCAAGATCATTATTGTGGACCGATTATAGTACTTAAGATGGATCAAATGGCAACCAAGCAGCGGATTTAACTTTCACATCATAGTCTAGAATCTTTGTGATATATGGTATGGTTTTTATTAATATAGGGTTGAATAACTCAGGACATGTAGAAAACACTACGAAACACATTGACGAAATTTCTCATGTTATCGTCAAAGAAATTGGATATTGAATCATTGAATACTTGATAAACTATATGACAATCTTTATTCGAAGTAAATAAATGCAACGTAATGCTCGTTTCGCTTGCTATGAAACAAACGGATCTATGCGGGATTCTGAGTGTAAGAAGCAAGAAAAATATTTTCTTAATTCATAAGAAACAGAATAGCGGTTTTGATTAACTTTGATTAAATGTTTAAAAAATGTATCATTCGCCCTATCGTACATTGATAAGATCATTAGTCGTCACTATTTAGGTGGATGAACGGATATTATAGAACCATCACGCGAAGCCCATCATTGTGTTATTCATTTGAGGATTGCATATTCTTTCAATAATTTTTGGTTTACCAAATCGGCTAGATGTCCTGAAGGGAATCATTAATATCATGGCCTCAGATTTCTTAATATACAGACGCAATTCATTCTGTGTCATGTACTCATCCTAAAAAGGACATGCTTAGTTTTGTTGGTATATGGCTGCAATAAATGTATAATTATTGATAAGGCAGATAATTGAATAAATAGATATTTCAGTGAAAAAATGCATCATTTACATGAGTTAATATGCTCGAATTACCGTTTATATAAGTGCCAATATCAGACAGAGTGTTATATAGTTTAAATATGCCAAAATGTTCACACTCCAACATGTTTGCGTTATCTTACCTACATGGATTTTTTTTATCATAATTTATATTGGTTCGTAACTAAGTCCATGACGAAATAATTTGAGTTTTGTTTGAACAACTGAAATATATTAAAACAGAGAATTTTATTAAACGAAAAAACATTTATATCGGAATATATTGACAAATGATGTTATGATGGCATAACAAAAATTGTGGAGTTCACCATTAAATAAAGAGATTAGCTGGTTTATAAAATGAACAAAATATCTAAATTTGTCGTTGTACTTTCCTCTTTTAGTATTATCAAAATTCACGTCGTCTTTGTATGATTCAGTTTAGGATTTTCGGTCCTGTTTTTGCGAAAAACAAGTATGTTCGTTTCTTTATAAGGTTCAAACATGCGGATGTGTTTGATGCAATGAATCAGGGACGAATTGGATTTATATGTGATTGACTAAATTAATATTTAGCCTTTTACTACGCCTTAGACATTATTATATATTGAGGACATGACATTAACTGGATTATGGGTTAGGGTTTGTCAACGATATTCATCCTTTCGAGAGTTCAACTTCAATTCTGTGCTCTTTACGAATTTCATTGACGGTATTGAATGTGATTCTGGGCAATTTATTGGGAATTGGATAAACAATCTATGATCATTAAGACATGAATTAAGTTTATGACAGTTTTATGCCTTTTTTTTTCATTCAATATATAATAAAGAGATAATAGACTACAACATGTGCATAATGAAGTATTTATCATAAATTAAGAAAAAGACTTCTGCACCCAGTATGATTTAATTTAAACAATAAATTCGCGAGCACTCGTTTCTAGGAGTACAGCCTTTAAGATACTTTTTTTCAAAAATCTTATCAAAAATAATCTCGTTTAATCGATATGTGGTCATTCTTGAGATCAAATCATATCAAAATTTGACTCATTATTTACAATTAAAACAATTTGAAATTAACCTATAAAATATATTTAATTATCCTTATCTATGTTTTAATCATTTATTCTGGCGTTAAATTTATTACGTTTGCAAACATATATATTTCTCTGTATTTATATTCGTTAACTCTTTGAGAAAGTAAGCAGAATTTATAAGGAAAATGGTGGAATATTTTTAAATCTACCAAGGTTTCACATGATGGTGGTTTATCTAGTTGATAGTATCCTTTATTCTTCCCTTATATATAATGAAGCGATTAATCACTTTTCGAATATTAGCCATAGAATGAGATTGTCCTGTGAGAAAGGAAGAAAAGTCCATTGCAACCATAAAAACATTTATAGATGATATGAATGGGTTGATGTAGACAATTTTTTGCTCATTTTGGCCGACTTTCCTACGCTCGCACTTAAAGGTTCATACATTGAATTTATTATAAAAAGTAAATTTTAGATAGAATCTTTTCTGTTATGCAAAATCAAATCTTATTAAACGACACCACATATTCCACTCTTTAATTTTTTTCAATAGTCTCATAACGTTAAAGGGTAGAATCTATATAAATATCAATTTTCTTATAAACACAACATCCGAAAATTTGAATGTCATCATTAGAACGTCGGCCATTTTTGACGAATAATTGTGTAATATGACCGAGATGCATTTTGTTAAATGAAAGTCATGTAATATTCCACGTTAATTTAATAAAACATACATCTAGTTCAAAATTAAATATTAAATTTGTTTTATTCAGTATTAGATAAAGAAATTTTTCATAAATTTAGTGTAAGTAGATTTGGAATATCTGTAATTATATATTACATAATGTGTCTTCCTTAATTTACTAATTTCTGATAAAAATATTTAAATGTTCGGATATTCTACGTATTTAAAAAAAAGTTATAAATTATATATGAATTTCCGCATGTACGCCTCATTGAATCGCAGATCACGACTACGCATATTCGACTTGTGAATCTGATTAATTAAACTCACGACTGTACGAGCCATATTCTTTCTAAATGTAAATTTTATTCGAATATTAAAAGAATAATAGAAAAATTTTAATATCATCCTACAAAATCGTATATTTTGAAACGAAAGATGTGTTTTATTTTATTTTTTGAGTTGATAAAATCATCATCATAATCACAAAATATTTCCATCTCACTAAATTTATTTGACGATAATTTCAGCAGATAAAGGATATCGTATTCGTTTAATTCACTTTACGTGATCGACGATCGGCGAAACACTATTAGAATGAAGATTTGAACAAAAAAATTAGGAATGTCCTGATACCCATTGACTAAAAATATAGTTATTTTATGTTCTAATCATATATCCGATAATATCCATTTTGTTCTGATTCAATATACCTACAAAAGACGATTTTTGTGTTTATTTGAAGAATGTAAATTTATGACGTGAATTCGAGCGAAAATATTTACCTGGGTTATTGTTCTTACCATGTCAACGACATTGATGGTAGAGCCTAGAAGTCAGACCTATATCTGCTCAAATAAGTACTTCAGTGATAATTTTATTTATTATACTTATAGCTGTTCGCTGATCATTAATTTTAGTGAGATACAATACAGTAGAATTGAAAATTAACTACAACATCTACAAAAAAATAACATCTCTTCGTCATCAATAATACATCGATTCATTTCCTATCCATAATATCCTATAATCCTGCGCGAACTAAAGAGACAATTTTTTATTATTTGTAAGATAATTTATATCTTTCAGATGTACTCAACTGTCAGTATTTTAGATATAAATATAAATATTTTGATATCGATCTTTATTAAAATACAGTTAGCTCAATCGTTTGGTGTAAAACATCATCCTGAATTCGATTTACGCATTCAATCCTTAAACGCAAGAAAAAACACTTAAATGTAAATTTCAAAAATGATAACAAGTAGCTGAGATAGAATAAAAATATAATGTCTGTAAATACTAATAAATATGATCTTTTCTGTAATACTATTTAGTAACACCTGTTGAATTTTCTGAGACTGGCAGAATAGATTTCAAAAAGGAAATAAATAGAGGGATTCTACACAAAATTGAAGTTAAATGCAGTTAAAACCATCAATTGGTAAACAATTATTGACCCGTCAAAAAACGTCAGTCAAGCTGGAGTAGATCCCACGACTCATCGATGCTAACTCAGCTGTCACCAACTCGAACACTCAGCGCTGTTATCTTACCTCAGGATATCAATTATATATATTTTTATACTTCGCCCCTTCTAGGATAATCACGCCCTAATGCATCTTATATATCACGCCAAATGTAACGTAAAAGTTGAGTCATGCTAATGGCGAATCAAAGACTCGTCGATACTGACCCAGCGGTCACCAACTCGACCATTCATCGATGTTGCTTTACCTTAGGATATCATATATATCATTACAAATAGTATGATAATTTAGATTTCCAGGTTATTTGGCTATTAATAAATTTAAATAGAGCTTTTGCAAATAAATATGTAGAGTTATATGTACTTTGATTTGTAAATGAATTATTAATGTTTTTAAATTTCATACATCGGCACAGAATCTACGATTCCATATCCATAAATCAATTACGTGTGGTCTATATAAACATTACATCTGATCTTTACATTTTTAATGTAAGAAAATGTTGTACTGATATTTACTATGTTATTATATTTAGTGTAAGAAATCTTCAAATCATCTAGATTTTTCAAAATTTATTAATCCCTAACAAAAAAATAGGGCACATATACACAAATTTTCGTAGTATAGCAATCGGCATTACTCCAATATTTCAACGATGCGTCCTAAACAACGATACCGCGAGTACACGAATTTTCAAAGTATACCGTACTTTATAGACCAATTACACGTCATTGTCGCGACACGCCATTATCACGACAAAAATACTTCGCGTATAGGATTATTTGATATGGTTGTATTATATATTTCAAAATTAGTCAACTATCCTACTGAATATAATAGTTAGCTTTTTCCATTTATTTATCGGACATAATTTACACTATATATATCAATATAATTAGGTAGGTTCCGGTTTTAGGGCATATATTTTACGCGCATAATCGTCGTATGTACCCCCATTAATTTGGTTCAGACGGTCTGTGGTTTATGCATATAGAGTTCGGATATCCGTAACCTGCCCTGATGCCCCAGAAGCAGATGCAGAGCCAACTGACATACCTGCAGATATATTAACGTGTATCATTCCACGAAAGCTCGCAACTTACGTCGCCGTTAGCCATTATCTGCTTGTACCATCCGACTACAAATGATGAATCCGCCCCGTACCTAAATATCTTTCAAATGTTCGAATAAAACTTTGAAATTATTTCAGGCCAAAAATAAAAACGGGTAAATTCGAGACATAAAAATCTGATTTTAACTTTTTGTCTATAAAATTTAGTGGGAAATATCTAAAATGATACATACATTTATGATATAATTAACGAGTTAAGAAGATGGGCAAAATTTTCCATCATTAATGTTTTGACAGGTATTCTGCCAGTAAATATTATTGTCGTGACAATTATGTGTCAGGAGAATGGCATGTGGGGACAATGGTTGGTGATGAAAATGGCGTGTCATGACAACGGTTGGTCGGGACAATGACGTTATACTTTAAAGACTGTGTCGTGGTGTTTTTTCAAAGATTTGAACTCAGCATATAAAAAAAAAACAAAAGAATAGAAAAATTTATGGGTTCTTCATTTATCAAAGTGGGATCGATAGACGGAAAATACTCTATGTGGAATCATTTTTCATAAATGTTCCTATCGTGTTTTATACAAAAAACTAAATATAGTTTTGATTGTACATAAAAAAATTATAAACAAACAATACTATGCTGTGTAGTTAAAATATACCGAGGAAACATTCATGAGATAGTGAATAATTTTGATATAAAGACTGTATATGTATCAAAGAAAATGTTAAGTAAATGTAAATCGACATATTTCCAAAACTGTTTTACATTTATATTCCCTATTCCTATGTAAAAAATACACAAATTAATACAGCATTACACGCTTAGGGATTAATTAACGTAAAAAATATGCGATTTGTATGACAAAAACAATGTCCAAATACACATATTCGTATGTCGTTTGTAAGTTTACAAGATCACCAATATTTTAATAGTTGATAAAATATGGATCAAAGTATAGCAAATGGGTCAGCAGAATTTTCGGGTCATAATTTCATAAATAACCTCCTCGTGGAACCGAAAAGTGGGAAATTGTACGAAAGAACAAATCCTGTTGATGGATCAAAAATTGGTAATTTTGAGTATAGATAAGGTGCATTTGCAGATTCGAGTCCAGAAGATGCTGAGATGGCAATAACTGCCGCAGCAGAAGCTTTCAAATCATGGTCTAGAACTTCCTATGATGTAATATTTTGTAATAATTAGTTTCGTGCAGATTTGCTAATAAAATTTTCAGAGACGATAGCGAAACATACAGATGATATCGCTCAAGCTATGACGAGTGAAGTCGTAAATTTTGTTGTTTGAAATTAGGGAAAAGTTATCACAGAGTCATTTTTTGAAACTAAAATGTGCAGCGATGCGCTTGTGTGGTTTGCATATGAAACAAAACGCATTCATGGACAGCTTTTGAATGTTAGGGAAAAAAGAAACTATTCGTTAATCATAAACCTCATGGTGTAGTAGTTTTGATTACCATGGTAAGCAGATATGTATTAAAAGTACCATGCTACGTTATTATTCAATAATAGGATCATTAGGCGCCATTCTAGGTGCTGGATGTACGGTTGTGATAAAACCGACACCGGAGGTACCTCTTAGTGCAATTAAATTTGCATTGGTACTTTTATGTAATAATTTTTGTGTTGTAAAGAAGCCGGATTCCCACCTGGTGTAGTCAATATCATCACAGCTGACTTTCCATCAACCTCAGCTCTTGGTTCTATGTTGTGTTTTCATACTCAAGTTCGTCACGTTTCGTTCACTGGATCCATGGATGTAGGAAAGGTATATCTGAACATGAATATAGCAAATTTTGGAAAAAATAGCCTCAACTACTAAACGATGCACTATGATGATGAGTGGAAATTCACCAGCAATCGTGTATAAAAGTGCAAAATTACCGAAGTGTGTTGATCAATTAATATTTTCATAAATGTTCACCACCGGACAAGTTTTATATATCTAATATATAGTGTTGTGGTTCTCCAAATAGAATTTTCGTTCAAAAAGATGTTCATGATGAATTTATCCGAATTTTGATTGAACGACTTTGAACCTTTAAAGCTGATCATCCAAAGGATAAATCCTCAATTATATCATGTTTGGCCGATCAGTCCCGTTTTGACCGAGTGGCTAAAATCTTCGAGTTAACCATTAAACAGGGAGGAAAATTGGCATATCAAAATGATAAAGTGTCTCCGTATGGGCCCTATTACTACCCACTTACAGTATTAACAGAATGCTTGACGTCCATGGATATAGCACAGTTTGAGATATTCGGGCCTGTGTTTGCAATATATAAGTAAATTCAATAATTCATAAGATTTGAAAATGAGGCTGAAGTTTTTGAGAAAATGAATGAAGGGCCATATGGTTTAGTTTGTAAGTTAACATTTATATTTAGCTTTCGTTTACAGTGAGGATATTGATCAAGTTATGAGAACAATATACGAAATGGAATGTGGATTAGTGGTTGTTAACGATTTTCATCCTTTTGATCGTAGACTTCCATACGGCGGGCTTAAACAATCTGGAATAGGTTCCTTAATGGGGCCAAGAGCTATTTATAGATTCATGGATGAACAATCTGTCATAATCAACCACGAATAATATTGGTTATCGTCCACTTGATTACCTCAATGAGTCTATGAAGTATATATGATTAATAAAATAAAATTGAAACCACAAAACATCATGGATTATACAAATTAACAATCCTTCATTCCGGTTTTTGACACAATTTACGTTCGATTTCAATTCGCATGCGCGAAAACTTGTTGTATTGACATTAAATTTTACTTTTAATAAATAAAAATAAGAGAATGGTGTAATCTCAATATAGAAATAGTGACACATTCTTCATTTCAAATCGATCAATAACTGTTTTATGAAATATATTTAAGTATAAAACCATCTTCCATGAAAAACCATTGGTCATAAAATTAATTCCTATTTGTAATTACGGCTTGTTTTTTGAAAAATGATATCAGTGATGGTCGTCCGTGTTGATATTAACACATAAAAATTTGGTAAATATCTGGATGATATGAGAATTTTTCAAGTGAAAGTAGTGATAACATATCAAATAATAATTATTTAAAATACCTGAATTAATATTTATTCGGAGAATATCGGATAGATATCTCTACGCCAACATGTTATATATAAATATGAAAATATTTTTTTATATATTTAAAGATATACATTAATTTTCGTTTAATATCCTAAAAAGCCGTATTTCGAACTTTGTCCTACCTCAAATATATATAGAAATTTTGAAGGCAATTATGGTGCAAAAACTATCGAAACAATCATTTTGTACTAAAATCTTCTCTGTTATTAATTGATATCAAACCAAACGATAAAAATAATGTACGATGAAATAAGGAGTGAAGCTTTCATAAGAAATCAGTTATTTTAATCATGCGCCAAATATAGAAGCTGCTATTGATGGATGACATGAATAACGTATACAAACGAGTCATCGTTGTTGCCACAGAAAACCTTCATAATTTACAGGTACAGGACATATTATGTATTTAACCGAATCCTACGAATAATTTAGGAAAACTATTTTTGAATTTAAGAAACGAAAATCTCTGCAAATTTTTCAACTATTATTCGATTTTCAGCAATTGAACTATATGAAAGGTTTTAAACTCAAAATTTGAACAAAATAATGTGATAACGATAAATAAATATGTGTATTTTCCTTCGTTTTACCATGGTGTGAATTCATGATAATAATTAAGATTGATTCTTTGACTAAAATATTTCAACAAATTCATCGTTAAAAGTCTATATTATTGATAATGGTATATTAAATCAAGGCAGATTTCGTATCATAAAAATCCTTTAGGGTTACCATTTTGAGCGTTATTTGAGAGACTATGTAATATTAGTACTATGACGTCATATAATTAGCGTTTTAAAATTGATTTAAATTTTTATTTTGAGTACAGGTAGTGGGTCTAATTATACCCTTTTTGATTTCTGAGTATTTCGACAATCTTGTTCTTTTATTTCTAAAAATTAGACATCTTTTAAGTATATTTTTTGATATTAACATTCTAGAAACAAAATCAGAAAATATAAATTCTATAATGTCATCATCAATCGGGAGTGTATTGCTTTAAATGATTAAAATCAGAGAGCATCAATGTACAAAAATAAGCTTCGTATAGTGATTTTATATACAAAATATCGATATCATTTAAGTGTTACTAGTCTAATCGCCAACAGTAGAATTCATGTCATCAATTTTTCTCGATTTTTCGGACATAAAAATTACCTCACCACACCATATCAATATTGTTTAAAACGAAATTTTGATTATTACCATCTTTAATATGGGTATTTTACTTTTTAATATATTTGTTTCTAGCCATTAACGTAGCATAGAAAAACCTCTGAAAGGTATGACGCTCGTTTTACCTGAAAAAAAAAGATTGAAGTTGAAAATGTGCAATTCAATAGTATGCGCAGAATCATTAGATAATATTATTGTCGTATTATGATGTTTACAAGGATGCTTTTATCAAAACATTTTTTTCGCAAGTCAAACGACTAAAAAGATTTGCGTAATCTAATTACCGCACTTTGAGTAGTTACACTAAGGAATCAAAAATTAATATTTATTACTAGAAAAACATTCATGAAGATTACTACGATTTGCCGAAAAAGAACGAGAAATTATCTTGTTATTCAACTCATTATCGCTACTCGACTCAGAATACCATTCATGAGATATCGAGGACTCATAATGTTTTTATTACCATTTCTTAGTCAAATCTATAGTAGATTTTGAAATTCGCTAAGATGGAATTCAGTTGTTGAACCAATCTTAAAATAATTTTCTATAAAATCGCGTGATATGATATCTATGCCAACTTTTGAGTCATATATGTATTTAGCCGTCAAATTATTTCCATCGCTAATCAAGCCATATACTGTCTACCCTACCAATAATATATTATCAAATATCATTTAATATCTCTCGATTTACCCCTATACCTTGATGACCTGATTAAATTTTTATCTCGTGTAAGTATTCTCAGGTATCATTAGAATATAACACTATCTAAGATTATAGGAATGTAATTAGCCTAATCTGAAACAAAATATAAAAAAATTGGAATATCATTCCAAAACAGCATTACTGATAGTGATAATTTGAAAATCCATATCAGCAACATACAATCAACTAAATTTTATATTCGTACATATTCGTATTTTTCCGGTTCACTGGTTTGGTATCATAGAATGAAAACAAAAAAAAACATTAAATATAATTACCTTGAAGAAAAGAGTATATATCGTTGATATTTAAACGTAAGTAGGATCGGTTACAACAGCGCTAAAATGTACAACGTTAGCTAAATTTGAATATACAAAAAACAAAAAAGGTCTGGTTACGAAAAATTGGTAAGGATCTGAGATTGGATTTTCGTACAAAGCCTTCTTCTTTATGTTAGATCTTTTATATTTCTCCTCTATTTGAAGATTTGACAGTTGTGTTATATCTCGGATAGAAACTGTTTGATTCGTCATCAACCCAAAATCAGCTCTATCTTGATCAAATATATCCGTAATTCCTGAATTCTTCAACATGTCATCTAAAATATTATGTCCGAAAATCTTGAATTTTGGTAGCCTAAAATGAACATATTTCAAATGAGAGTACTTGAAATAGGTTTCCATTTTATAAATCTGTGAAAATAAAACAAAATACTTTTAATATTTTAAGGACATCTTTGATTGTATACATCTCTTTGGGCAATACGATTACAGAATATAAATCTGGACGCTCCAATTCTTTAAAAAGCATACGAAAATTATCGTCAGATTTCTCGTATATATAGTTATATGTGTTTTGATTCATCATTTCAACATTTCTTGCATGACCTTGTTCGTCATAAAATATATCATGCTCTGTGTTTACTGGATCAAAAGGATTTTTCCAATATGCAATTAATGACACTACATAAATAAAAATCAATTTATTGTTTGTTAGCATCGATTTATCAAATATCTTCGAGTCAGAACCCACCCATCTCCAACGTATCCAGTGGTTGATTTCACTAGCCCACATTCTTGGGTTTGATATATCAATTTTTCTTAGATTTTGATCAAATATTAACTGTGAAATTCGTTGAAAATGATCCAAAAGATTACATGGGTAGAAGATTACAGATTCAAAACCCGATGACAGTCGTGCTATGGCTGTCATATCACCCCATTTTTTCGCAGTGTCAGAATAGAGCCAGTTCCCTAAACTATGAAGTTCATCGAAATCTTCCTTTAATAAATGGGCAACTTGATCGTAACTTCTTCCTCCTAGTCCAACGGTGATGGAAGCCAGAAGAACATAAAGACTTATTCCACTGAATGCCAAATTTCCAATATCATTCTGGGAAGCATAGAGCGCTTTGAAAATATGGGATGTGAAGTTGTTAACCAATTCAAATGGCATTTTTTTGTAATAGATGAAATCCAATTTTGGGAATCTATTTCTAATTTAGATAAACACAATTTGAAACGATTGTCTGTTTTTAATTATTTTAATTTATATCTATTAGCAACTTTTATATTTAATCAACTTTTGGTGAAATATTTTTCTGAATTGTGGGGGTCGTATGATTACATTTTTTGAAAACATATACTGCGCACGTCTCATTTAAAACAAAGCACAAAATTGATTTAATAATAGGTATGTATAATATCGGTATATAGTTAATTGCTACATTTACTCTCTGGATTTCAATAGCATAATTTTTATTAATTTGTGTTCTGGTTTTCCATCAATCTACACCATGATGGGCTATAAAAATGGATTTAAACACTCATTAAAACCGATATATATTTATTGCATATTAATGAGGTATACTTCAGGAAATTACAAATCGAACAAAGAGCGGTCGCTCAAAAGCAATATGTTGATTGTCTGTAATCTATATTTGAGAATTTAATAAGATGTAGATAACTTTTTAACTTTTTGGATGAATCTGACGATTTTACATCTGAATCCATGTGTATTTTTCCAAAAACAGCGCTCGAAATCTGAGGAATAAAAATCAGCATGTTACCAAATAGAACTTCAATATTACGTTTTACGGTTAATTCAATCTAAAATTATTAAATGATTTTTAAAATATTCGCCAATTTTTAATTGAAAATACCCTATATGATCAGCAAATATGTAAATAGATTATCATTGAATTGGTTAGATAGTTAGTCAATAGGCGTACCTCTTTAATCCAAGAATATCAAAGCCCAATCTTTAAATTATCTATTGCAAATCATGTGTTTGTTAACATCTTACAACTTTTTGGGATAAAATTAACCTTTATGCAGTCTAAATTTGCGTTTGTTCCATTCCAATTTCGATTTTGACCAATCAGAATTGATGCTCTGGTTTTGAGCTGCATGGTTTAATTTGAGATTTTTTTACTCTAATTAGGTTTTTGCCAAGTTAAATTTTATTGTTCGTGCATCAAATTAAACCAGAAACTGGCGCAAAAACTAATTATGACCAAATTTGACTCGAGAAGCGTTAATTTTTAAACAAAAAGCCTGGTAGTCAGAACTAAATATTTTAATCGCTCTATACTCTATTTTCCGTTCGGGATGTCGGACTTGTCAATTTCTGCATTCAAAATTTCTTTCTTTTTTGTTTTTAATTAAAGACTAAATGAAATTTGTGAAGATTTTATTTTTTAGATTTAGGAAAATATACGGCTGGACTTTCGAATCTAATTCGAGCAGTCGTTTACTAAGATTGGCTTGATTCTCATAGCAATAGTCTCTCAATAATTTATCATTTACAATCGTCTAATACATACCCCGAAATGGAACTTTTGAATATTCCCTACACAAACTCTGACATCTTAGACGGGAAATGATGTATATCCATATGTCCAATGAACATGTATTTCGAGATAATTTTGATGCATTAAAAATAAGTTAATTAGTATGATAATCATGAGATTTCTAAATATCATGGATATATTTAGAGGGTTTAAATGGATACAAATTCCGTCAAGCTAACTCAGTACCGATGTTCTTCCATAATTGAAGAATTTAACAATGTTTGTATCGAATATGTATTGACCACTACTCTCGCCAGTCTTTACATATAATTTTTTAAATATCTTCGTAATCAAAAATGTGATATTTTGATTTGTTTAAGCTCAGCAGTAGCACAATATATGTTTGGATGTCAAAAGTTTTTGATATTTGGAATTATATTATATTTTTTCAAAATGTTTATTAAGAACATTAAAGTCTTCATATCTTTGATGTTCACAGTCAAATTTTTACATGAGTTATATACAGAAATTCTCACAGTATATTCTTAAATTAAAAATACATATTTACTAAAAGAATCGATATTCCAAATCTATCCCTCAGATAATTCATAATGAAAAATCATAATTATTCAATGTATTAAACTTGGAATTGAAAATACTATATATCCATTAACATCAATTTAATTATCAATCATTATTTGAATTTACTGTTATTTGGTATGAGTATTGCCATTTATTCAATTTAACTATTATTTTAATAAAGATATATTTTTAACAACTATGGAGTGATTTTTGATCATCAAATACATTTTTCTATATCCGCCGCGGGTACCATAATAAATATTCACCCGCAGAGACGCACGTCAAAACGTAGAACATGAGCTAAGTACTAAGCCATATGCACCAACAACGTTCGATTAACATGCTGGTTATGCTGTATCTAGCAAGGAACCCATGCCTACTGCGAGGTATTCTAGAATACTTTATCCAAATCGTACTTTAATTATTTCTTGTTCGCATACGGTCTGCCACGGCCAATCGTGCCATCGAAAATATCTTACAGTCAGGAAAGTGAAACTTCTCAAGTTAATCGCGAGATAAAGATGTCAGAACTTCGCTTATTGTTTTATCCGATATTAGGTAATCCTATTCTGCTCATGCTATACTCGAGAACCATTACATGACTAAACTTGAGACGAAACAACTATTTGGACCATCCCTCGAGTTCCGCTTGTCACAACCTGTGGCTAGCATACTACGAGATGCTGATCGGGCTTCACGAGCTAATGAAATCCTAGCTGTTGAGAACTGACCAAGCTACCCAAAGTGATAAAGTGGACAATAAACATACAGACGATTGCCTATGGACCATTCCTCTGGTTATCGAAACCCTAAAGATGACTGGACAATAAGTAGCCAGTACACCTACCGTTTCACTGGCCGTCAAGGCGAGTGTCGGAGGCCTTTAGGTAAGCTGTATATTCCTTGATTGATGAAATATCCTGAAGAAAACAAGTGGAAAGATGTCGGCAGCTATATCTATTGAGTAGTCCACGACAGCTTCAAGATCAACGAAGACAGAAAAATCACCACAGACATCTGGTCAATCGCATGATGCTTGTTACAACCATAAGCCAACTTAGGCTAATCAAGGGCTAACCGTCTTCTTGATACATGTGCATACATCGTCCCAACAGAACCCGGGAGCGCCATATTTCATTTCAGTGGACGGTCGACCAACTCCTCGGCATGAAGAGCTGGAGATAATCGGGTTGTATAATTTCATCTAGAATAGTTTAAAATTTATTTTGACGATAAATAATATGATAAATAAATCTTTTCAGAATTTATAGTATGAAGTATAACAGGATTGCATGTTGTGTTTAATTACACAATCCATGACGATGTTTAACGTTTTTAATATAAAATTATTACTTTTATCAAAGTTAATATAATTGCGTCAGCTAATGATTAACAGATTAAAAATCAATGCCTATAATATTTGGGTTTATTGATGTAAATCTATCATAATACTAAAAAAATTGCAGAGGCTTATGCAAGATCGTCAGCAACGTTAATTACTTTTATTTATCAATACAGAGTAAAATGAATACAAATAGATATTTTAATTTTGTCGTTATCACTCATTCCCTATTCAGATTATGTGATACAACACATCGTATTTTATAATTTTAATAATTTAATGATTATATTTTAAATGATTTATACTTATTGCGCTAATTCAACGTCATTGACAGACTTCTGATGTGAATCTAATCAATCGAAATATCTATACCCTGACTAAATTATAGGATGTTTATAAATCCTATTTATTTTTTGATTAATTAATAAATCGGTAATTCTGAATGTCTAAATCACAAATTGGGAATGGTAGATAGTGTATTGTTAATTATAATAAACATTGATATGAAAAATCTTAAATTATATATAAAAAATATTTATATATGTCAATTTATTGGAGAATTTTCGTAGCCAACCATTGAAGAGAGAGTCAGGATGAAACAAAGTTAAAATATCAGAAACAAATATGCGCATACACTAGAGAATTGGTTTTTTAATGTAATTATGATTTAATTTAAAAATGATTTCGATATAGGTGATAAACAACAATATCCATTAGATTAAAGAGAAATGTATTAAATTTTTTGAGCGCGGATAGGTATAAAAAATTGTAAATGTTTGTGCCGGATTTAATATATTTATTATGTTAAAATTAATCGATAATAATATATTTATTGAAAATAATCGAATTTTGGAATTAAAATATAGGCGTTTTAATTTTTTGTTTTAATTTCAATTATTGCTTATTGGCTCTCCATTGTATATCTCACAGGAATTAATTTCAACACTATCAAGAATGTCTATGGAATATATAAATAATTTCACGTACACAGTGTTCAATAAACTCTACTCTTCCCAAAATTCAACAGGAAATCTGGCATTCAGTGGCCTTAATTTATATATATTTTTGGCATCAATCAACGTTGGTCTCCGGGGGACCAGCTACAGCCAAATTTCAAATTTGTTAGGTGAAGATTTCTCTGAACTCTATGATAACGATTATTGGAGAGGTACTCAAACAGCTAAAAAATGGAATAAACTGAAATCTTTGGCGGCAATTACATCGAATATGAGATCTGCGTTATTCTCATCCTGTAATATTGATATCCATTTCCGAAGAATGTCGGATTTTATATTTGGTCTATCTCTCGAAAACGAGAAAATGACTGCTCCCAAACATTTAATTTATCAAATCAACAAATGGCTGCTGATGAGGATATTCGCATCTACTGATGGCATTTTTAAAAAATCGAACACCAATTTTTATGATAAATCGTTGCTAACAGAAGATAAACTTATCTTTATAAATTTTTTCCTGTTAACGTCCGATTGGAAAGAGAATTTCGACTATCGATTGACAGAGCCATACATGTTTACCGACGATAAAGGGAATCTAATTTTGGTTAAGATGATGAATCAAAAACGTTATCTACGCGTATTCGACTCTTCGGATCATGATTTTCGGATTATTTTCAAAGAATATTATCAAGGATATATTTATTCAGCTATCATATTACCTAGATACGGTCAAAGTATCCAAAACGTTCTGTTAAATTTCAATGTATTTATTATTTTGATATAGCTCAATGAAATATTAAATTATTATGAAAAATCTCGAATCGAATATACCCATTTAATGTTGCCAAAATTCAAGATATTCGATAAAATTAATTTAGAGGAAACATTGAAGCAGTTAGGAATAACAGATATCTTTACTCAAGGGCTAGCTGATTTTGGAAAAATGACCAATCAGACCGTTTTTGTGGGAAATTTAATTCAAGTTGCAAGACTTATAATAATCGATTCAAATGAAATGGAGCCAGAAATGACTAAGGCCAGGGTTGATGAATCTCTCTCAGAACCCTATAGATTTTTTGTGGATAGTCCGTTTTTGTATTTCGTCTTCTCAAGGTTATCCAATACTGTGCCAATTACTGCTGTTGTGACTAATCCTAATGATAATTAAATCGAATGAATATTCTGCTTATTTATCAGCTTAATTTATTTTAAGTGTATTTCTTTTCATGTTTTTCCGGTTAAAAAAATGAGAATAAATATTATTTAGTGACTAGCATATTCTAGATCGCTAATTCGTCGGTTATCAGCCTTTATTTCATTTCACTTTTGATGCGTGGTCAAAATTGATTATACACCTTGTTTTTTTCGAACTAATTAAGAAATTTTTTAATCATTAAACGAGAAGCAAACACAAAAGTTGAGATATTTGAGTGCTTTAAACAAAAAGGAAAATATTTATATTTTTTCAAAAATATCCACTGTTATCGTTAATCACGTGTTTAAAAAGTATTTTCTTATTTATATTCATATTAAATCAAACTTACTATACGATCATGCTATTTATGATATTATAACACTTGCTCTAATTATATAGAATTTAATATGACCTCTGAGTAAATTATTCATTTTTTTGCATTTGCTGACGGCGAAGGATATACGACAAACTTCGCCTCCTATACAGTAAACTGAATAAATACTTAGCCCTTCATATTGAGACACTAAAACTTACATCACAATTTATTCAAAGGTTTTATAATGAAACACAAATTTCTATTTTTTTTTAGAGAATGCCAGTATCAATGACACTCAGAATCAAAAAAATGACAAAAAATATGAAAATCACTCTATATGATCGTTGTTTACAACTTAAGTTGATTTTTTACATCATTCGTCCGTGCTTTTTATACCGGACACTGGTACATTACCATACGGACTTAAAATCCAGCGAAAGTAGAATGTTTTTACCATGTATCTCTCCACCTAATGACCACATTGGTGTAGGCCCGCGTCTGCACACACAGACTACGATAGTTAAAGACTCAAACTTGTAACCAGCCTCAATTCATGTCTCTGCATCGATGATTATGGTACGAAAATAACATTCACTCCCTGGGAACAAATTTCGAGCTTGACACACTGTGCAGTCATACCTGAGGACACGATTTACCAATCTATGTTCTGTATATGAACTTGCATGCATATAATCACGTTGATACATGCATTATCACAAAACATTTCCAGTATGCATACTTAAATATGTAAGATCGTCTGGATGGGCTCTGAAGCGTCCCGTCTTGCGTTTCACCTATATAACCATTCCGTTAACTGTCACACAATTAATATCATTCTGCTGGTCTATCGTTGTTAAATATGTAGCATTTTTTTGCCCTGATCACATTTTATACACGGATAATGATATATATTTATTGTCTTGAGATATAATCTATATATTGGCATTATCGAACTTTTAACATAAAAATGTAAAAACACGCAGGCGTTATAATTATCTACATTAATAAGCGAAAATATACCAAATAGATTCTTCTAAATGTTTTGCATAGATAATATTTTGAAAACAGAATTATTTAATTTTAAGGATATAAGCCTCATAAGTTTAATTCAATTGAAATTTGTTGCACATTGATGTACCAAAATTCAAATAACTTAAAATGGCTGTCTTGAAAAATTTATATATTACATACATTAAAATATTATAATACTATAATATATTGTATTTTTATAAAATATGAAACGATGGAAAACTAGATGATTTTTAATATTGCCGATTTCTTATTATAAAAATATAATCCTATTGAATAATAATGATATATTTTATTGTTATCTGATCCCTTTTTTAAATAAATAAAAATACAAATAATTTTTATATACATTTTTATATCTGCGCACTCTCTATATTAAATGTGAGTTTTGATTATTTTGTATAAATATACTAATCATATAAACATTTATCTTTATGAAAAAGTAGTTATAACTTTGTTGCGAAATGATACTTAGTTGTTGATATTCATTTGAACCTCTCATTTACAGTCCTTTGACCGTTCAAATGTCAACCTTTTCTAGTCAAATCCTGAAATATCGGATCTAATGTCGATTTTTCCAACAATAGGCTGACGTTTCCCAACGACAAATTACATTTACCGCAAAATGCGATCTTCGATTTGACCACTAAATATACACTAATACAAATTTCCAACAATAATCAAACATAGTGGGAACCTCGATATATTTGTGACAATCTTATTGCCCGTGAGAGTACTTTACTTAATTTTAAAAAATTTGTTACTGCAAGGCGGCCGATTTTTGGCCAGGAAAATTATTAAATTCAATGCAATTATGATTTTCGATTCCGATCAATGAAAATATTATGATATAACCTTTTCACATATAATTTATTTTCACAGAATTCGAAAACAGAGTTTTCGCCCTTAATCACACATTTTACTGTTACTTTTACTCAAAAGAATATATTCGTGATTTATAACTAGAAATGAGTCATTCGATTACTTTGTTCACCATACGTTAACCACAGCTAGGAGCTTTAATATCGTTACCCATAAAAAGATTGTTGATAAAACGCAAAATCAAATTCTATGAATGGTATTGTTTTGAATCATAGAGTTCGGTTTTAAATTTAAGGAAAAGTATGGGTTACGATAACGAATGGTAAACCCAGTAATGAAATGAGCGATGTCTCGTTAGAATTCACAGATGTATTCACATGAGAGAGATTACATGTAAATTGTGCGAGTTAGGGTGAAAATACTGTAATCGAATACCCAGAATGTGTTATCTCTGTTCAGAATATACGTTAGAGTATTTTTTTCAATAAAAATTGAAACTCCTATGTGCTTTGCAATTTTTTTTGGCACCAAAACTTTGCCATATATAGTCAATTAAATCTATAATAACATAAAACGTCTCGCATGTGCATATATATATGGTTACATATATCTAGATACCCCAAGTATGTGGTATTTTTGTGTAAAGAATTTACATTATTGTACTTTTAGTGGTCAAAGTCGAGCCCCATATTTGTTGGAAATGTCATTATTCGTTTGAAAATCTCAACATATGATTTGAAAAGTCAACATCTGGCTGGAAAAGTCATTAATTGTCCGGAAATGATATTATTTGAACCGTTAATTCACTGTACATTAAATGAATTACCAGAAATATGTCTGGCACAAAAATACAACATAAGAGAGTTTAATGATGTAAAAATACAGTTTTTTCATCAGAATATGCGCATATCTCTTTAAGTATCTCTATCAACTTTTTTGTTCAAAAAATTCTTAAATGCCGCATTGGTCGTTAATGAATCAAAAGTAAAAATTAATTTATAACAGGTGATATTTTTTGTTAGGAATAAATGCAAGTATTTTTCTTGGTGGTAGCGGATGAGATATCTGAGATGAGATGTGTGAAATTTATGATGAAATACCTTGAAATATCTACATTCTGAATATATTTTGTCTCCGCATCAAGATTTAATTATTTCAACGAAAATTTTTTACACTTATTTACTTAACACTACCGTGAAATTTCTGTTGATAACTACCTACGATTCGTTGTATTTCTACAAATATTTACAAAATTTTCACATGCAAATATAAATGATATAACAATAGACTGTCGCGTGAGAATGCGCGTAAAATTTTGGCAACGAACGGTATATCTGATATGTCACTATGTTCATTTCATATGGTTTAACTTAAAATATATTAAAGGGGATTTTACAAATTGAATATTTTGATACCATATATATCGTTATCGCTCAATATATGTAACAAACATACTTATATCAATAAAGATATTCCATGGTCAAAATAACGGAATAAACCCTTATTATTCCCATAATAAAATAAAGAGAGTAGTTTAATCAATTTATTCGTTTCTGGAAAATATGTTTTCTCATCTTGGACTCGCATATTCAATTTTTGAGAGTAAGCATGTGGGAGATATAATCAATGATAATATTTAAAAATAAACTTTATTGTAGAGTTATATCAGTGTTTATTATAGAGATACACTAAATCGAAAAATAATTGTTCGTTTTTTTATTTAAGAATGTATTTGTTTTTCGGCATACCTGATTTTCTGGTATATTACACCATTTTCCGTTCGAAATGGCCGATATTTCGACGAAAACATTCAAAGGTGCCGATGTTGAATCTATTAAAAAAAAATAAATTTTAGAAAGATTCTTTGCTGTAAGGCTAAATCAAATCTCAGTAAACGACAGCATATATTCCACTGCTAAATATGAATGAATATTCTCACAGCTTTAAAAGTTAGAATCTATACAAAGATCAATTCACATATAAATACAGAGTCAGAATCTTTGAATGTCATCATTCATAAACCTTCCATTTATGACTAAAAATGGTTTAATGTCGGTTTTTGTCAAAGAATATAACACAAGGCTCCTATAACAACTAACAAATATATAAATATTTACCATTAACAGTACTGGCGTATTTAAAAGCCTGTCGTTTTTAAAAATGATTTGAATTATATGACTTAAATATGTGCAGAATATATATTTTTTGAAAATGTAGTTTGTGTGGTTTGTTAACGGATGCCTTTATATACTTAGAAATATAGCATTTTATATGTAATTGTTGCTATAATATTCAAATTTATTTAAAAGAATAATGCTTTCAAAAAAAGTAATTTGGTCAACAAAACCCAATTTTAATATTTAAATGTACTTTTGTGTGAATAAAAGCTCATTTGTTCAGAAAAACGGCTTTTATTGTGACGTCTACTCAGAAAATGTTTACAGAGTATTAATGAAAAATTTGACAACTTATCGAAGATAAAAATGTCAGCTTTGTGGAAGATTTCATTCACTAGAATACAAATCCTGAAATACAATATGAAACAGACTTGTTATCAATTTATCGTACTATCAGGTGTAAAGGCCGGGCCTGTTTTTCAAATTTTGATATAATCTTACCCCAGCACCTTATTCAACGATACGACTAATATATTAATTTTTACCGTGGAATGTTATTTCATGATTAGTGGTCATTGTTTCATTTCAAAAGAGTTGATTCTGTGGCTTATATAACGACGCGATATATATTCCTGAAAATGGGGTATTTATATTAAATACATCTTCAAACTTTTAATTCCTATTGTATTGGATCGATAAATGCTGCCAAAACATGATTAAAAATCTATACATTAATTTATATATCTAATTATATCAGTGATATTGTATAGACATAATAAAATTAAATAATAATATTTTTGCTATGATGATTGTCTAGAATTATAACGATTTTTATAATTTTCAATCAACAGGCTTACAATAAACATGAATTAAAATTCTGTTATCATTGATATGAATAATTGCAATACATATTCAGAATATATGAAATCAGCTCATAATAATACGATAAATGTCGAATTTTGTATAAATACAAGACGATGTTTCTTTTTAACATGCCATTTTCATTCATTAAGAAATAATCATACGCGAAACAATCAACAGATTCTTGTTTTTTAAACTTGAGTACTGGTTTCGTAATATATTATAAATTTAACCATTGATTAATGCTACTTCTCTCTGTCAAAATATTTCTACGTAAATTAAAACATTTATATAGTATTATATTTCATCGAATTACAACAGAAAAATATTGTTGATTTTCCAACCATTAATGCAACACATAAATTAGAATGCGAATGGGACGTCAAGGTAATATGTGATAAGGTAAACTGTTTATACCTATAAATTTTTTGTTTTTAGATTTCAAAAAAGACTATACGAAACCAACGGATAGTCAAACAGTTAAAAACCGAACATTTACGTCAAAATAGGCTGATAATGCTACAGAAATAACACACTCGTTCGATGTTGAATTACTTGAACGATATATTATGTAAAATAATATCCATATAGATTGGAAGATTAAGTCTCAAAATATACTATTACTCCAATAGATAAATAATGTTGAAGATATATATGAATATAGCAACCAGGTTCCTTATGAATATTCGATCAATAAATTCCACACGAATTGTACATTCACATACACTCTAATAAATAATTCATGAAATAAATGAAATTATGCATTTGATAAATTAAAATTTTATATTTTAAGTTCCGAATTCCTTAAGCTCCAAATATCTTAATGTATTGAATCAATAAATTTTTATCAAAACCACCAAAATCATCCATACGTGAACGATTTGAGAATTGCCGAATAAAGTAACTGACTCATAATACTGACCCATGTACATAGCGAAGCTCAAAACAGTCATATTTTTGATTAAATGCCGTTTGGTATTCGTCGATGCCATGGTATTAATAGTCGCCATGATGTATATTCTACGCATAAAGTAAATCATATTTCCGAAAAAAGAATTTCAAAATACTAAATCAGAAAAGACTTAGATATTTTTTTATTTTATCTGTAAATATGTTTATCATAAACTGTAACTGAGATGATTAATGTATAATTTAATTATATTTGATTTCAAAAAATGCATGCGTAAAAACCATTTTTTTATAAATGATTCTTAAGAATAAAAATGACTTATTATACCCATATATTTTGAAAAGTTATAATATGAATTAATATTAGGTATTTTTGAGTCATATATATTATATTTTTATTTACCAAATCTTTCAAATGATTTTGCTTTATACATTACCTAAATATGAATAATTGTTGTGATATATTTAAACACCAATACTAGACAGGAGTAATCGACTAGGATACATATCTACATTTCATATTTTGAAATTTTTCATTATATATCATATACAATCGTGGTTAGACTATTATCAAAAAGTGGTTTGGATTTATTTGGCATCAAAATACCCTGAATTTTAACTGTTTACTTAAAAATGACGTTTTTGATTAATACTGCTTTAGATATATTTCTTACAAATATGTAAATGTATACATGTAAATTGAAATTACAGCTTTGGTATGCCGATATTCACGCACGATCATGAATTTTTTTGTGTGCGCATTTAGGCTTCTATTTCACAGTAATTTATTGAATACTTTAGAGTTTGAAATAAATGAATTATAAAAGATGTAATTGAAGCTACTCTATATATAAATAGGACATGAATCAATATATTCCTGTAAACAGATGCCTAGATATTGGAAAAGACCATCCATACATTCGCATTCTATTAATGAGTTAAAAAATAAATAAGGGCCATATTCATATTATGATTAAGTTTCGTTAATTTAAAAAGTACTTATTAGATTATAATATCCTCGTCGATTAAATTTTGTTGAAGAATCGGTTAGAATGATGTATTTTATTGACTAAATATATTTGTGTGAATTCGTTAATCAAGGTGTATTTTCGTTGAGATGTATTTTTTTTTTCAAAGCGTATTGACTCTAAATATGAATTAAGGGGAATTTCTAACCGATAACAGTTAATTGCGTCATTAATAAATTTAACTCATTAAATTTTTAAATATCAATTTGACAAAGCAATTATCAATTTTTGAATGCGACACATTTTTAAGAATATATTTCATTTTATAAATGTTTATCGCCATTTTATACAGGTTTAGGGGAACGTATAAAATTATAGTTTATTAAAAGCAATTATTTTAATATATACTTTAATAAATCGCCTTTGTATCATTCATTTATTTCTATAAATTATGTGAATTTTAACCCTTCTAGCTAGAATGAAGAAAATGTGTGGATACATTTGCAAAGATATTTCTGATTTAAACGAACATAATTGTCCGACTAACTTCATCGTTTATTTTTCTATATTCAATGTATTTGTACAATATATATTTTTTACCGGATTATCACGAACGCATACGCTAATATTACAAATCAACCAGGATTGGAAATTTATAGTAACTTTACGTTAAAAATGAGAATTTATATTATTTCTTATCTTTAGATTCGAACAATCGAAATTATTTCCGCAATGCAACAAAAATTAGGTTGTTTGCAGATACATACTGCGATATACCTCTTTAAAACGCATTTCATTTACAAACCAACTTCTTCGAGAAAAATTATTATAATATTTTTCACAATCATAATATTTCCCTATTTAATATAAATATTTGAACATTGAAAATTTTGTTTTTAAAATATAAGACATTTTGTAGTTGGAACTCAATTGGGAATGAATAAATCAGCAAAAGAAAAACATAACTTTCTAATAAATATTAAATCATAAGATATATGTTTTAATGTTCTCTAATTATATAACAAAAAATTTAGATTGATATACCTTAATTTTGATCCCGCATTTGTTTGTGATAAATGCACAATGAATCGTGAAAACCGAGTTATTGTCGATTAAATTCAAGATATATAATAATTTTCAATCTAGAAAGAAGTCTTTACTACAATTAAACCTGATATTATTTCAACAAAATCGACCCTTTACAATCATGATCTACCATTTTGAACTCAGATATAAATTACTACGTAACTGAGTCATAAATATCCCATGAGAACTGATAATAGGATACTAAATCACCTTGACAAATTTTAGAAATCAGATACGTGGAAATTTATGAAATCAAATGTAAAATATTTTCTGTAACATGTTATAAATTTTCACGTTTAATATTGATACTCAATTATAATCTATCGTGAAATTATTACCTAAATATTCAAAGAAAAATATTTCTGATTAGGAATGAATAAAAACGAAATATTTCAAAATAGAATATATATTTTTTGTTAAAATTGTATTATTATTTTTCGTAAAATCTGTGAACAGAGCAACGATGTTTTATAGACTTTTAATTCTTATAGGTGTTAATGAAGTTATGAATAAAATTTTGCACATCTATACATTTTTTTTCATAAATGATAACGAAATTATTTGTCAAAATAAGAGAATAATTTACGATCAAAAACGGGTGATCCATAATTACTTATACTTATTAAACACCAGATTGCGTAGTTCCTCATAAAACCTGTTTCCTCAATTCTTACTGCAAAATAGATATCTAGTTAATTCGCTTCATTGGCTTAAATTATATTTGAGTATATCAATATAAAATGAATAATTCTAATCGAAAACATATCATCATATAGATGTCTGCAGTAGTGTAAATATTTGAGAAAGCTCAACAATTAATAAGGTTATATTCTTATTCATATCCTCAATGATTTATGGGACTATTTTTAAACATAATATTCATTATTTTAGGAGCGCGCGACAAATAATGGTCAAAATATATGCCACTATCGGATTATCATTAAATTGAATGATAGATTTAAGAATATTAAAAATGATTCTTTTATATATTATAGTTGTTAAGGGATTAATTGGGTATTTCTTGTAATTTGACTTGGAAGACAATAATATAATGAATAATTAAGGTAGATATATCAAAGTATTTTGAATGATTTGTTGAAGATAATGAAATTTACAGAAGTTTATAGCCATAAAATGATGATAATAATTGAATTAAATTGGCAAAAATTGAAATAAACAGTATTGATTGAGTTTTTTTACCACTAGAGGATCGTCGTAATCAAGGATATCATCTACGTAATCTGATTGATTTTTATAATAATAATAAATCAAAAAATATTTATCATTAATATATCCTGTAAAATATGCGAATTTTCTACAAATTATCAATATGTTCAATATGAAATATTATTGTATTTTAACTATTATAAATTAAAATATTCCATATAAATATATCAAGTTTGAATTCAATATCACCATCTTTAAATACAAGTTTTCATTATTAAGCGTGGGAATGAATTATTAAGACATTGATAAGATCACAGACATAGAGCTTCGAATCAGGCAAGTTTTGTGTAGATTTGTATATAAATCTTTTGTTTAGCATCACAAAATCAAAATGAAGCATCAAATCGATTTGTAGAATATATGGGGTATTTATTTACCATCCCTCATCCATAGTATTCAAAATTACGCACCGTAAAACGACATAAATGCTTTACAGCTAAACATGAGTCTAACTTTTATGTATCCATTTATAATTTTGTTAAATGGGCAAATGAGTAAATAAGGGCTAGGCTCAATATTGCAAAAGCGAAGAAATTATATAAAAAATATTTCGGCCGGTTTTGAACAAGCCACTTACTTGACGGTAAAATAATGATGTTAAAACGGTATTTTCCTTACATATATGGCAGAATTTGTTTTATCATAAATATCACAAAACAATTGAAACTTTAACATTAGCGCATATCAGTAATGCTCTTAAATCATTAGAATAGCCAACCCTGCATGATAAAATATTCTGGTACGTGTAAACAATGGAAATGTAAATTATTTAATATTCTATACATGTTGTGTTTTTGCATTATGAGGATGTTGACCATATTTACTCATTCGCCCAAGAAATAAAAGTATAACTTCATAAGTAATGGTTACACTCATTTAGCTCTAAATCACGTATGTCGTTTTAAAGCGCGATGTTGAACTATAGGAATTGTTGATAGTAAATGAAAACCTTGTAAATATTATATTGTAGCCGTTGCCATATACTAATTGTAATATTAGGATTTATATCTAATCTACAAACATCAGGCCACCAGATACTTCAGATGCTTATTCAAAATAAAAAAAAACAAGAAAAATAGCTTGAATCATCCATTTTTTTCTTTAATAAACAATCCAATTCCTATGTGCGAGCATCATTAAATATTGGAAAGTTTGCATTTTTTAATAAAGATTAGCTTAACATATTGTGAAATAAAATGAACTATTTTTCGATTTAAAGCTTTGATGTAGTGGAAAATATACTACAATATAAAAACTGTAGTATGTTTCTATTAATTTTCAATCAGCGCCAATTTTTTTTCTGTATGACCATATAGTTTTTATATGAATGACTGAAACTATTTGGAAATGTAGAAATCTAAATCACGTTATTAATAAATAATTACGGCCCACCATATCGCATTGTGAAACCGTTAGGATAGGTTTTATCATTTAGGGCTCCACAATTTCGAAAAGTTTATTTATTTTGAATTTTTTGCAAAACATGTTTATAATTACCTATCTAAAAGTTCGTAAATATTTTGAAGATATAAATGTCAGTTTCGGTTAGGATTTCATTCGAATCACACCTAATTATGAAATAACAAATAGAATGATTATCGTAATAGTTTTATTTCAGAAATTATCAAACCGTTGATTAATATCGTTTTGAGCAGATAAAAGCCACTAAATCATATATAAAATCAATTCATTTTATTATCAACATCTGAAGCAAGTTTATTTGTATCTTTGTATATAATAACGCCAATTCATTTATGATGATGGAGGGAATTTTATAATGGTTTAAATAATAATCGCTCAAAAATATTATAATAAACATCTGTAAAAGATATGTAATTATAGACATGAATGGTGGTAGTACATTGTAAGAATATATGAAATCGAACACTTATAATCCGATAAATGTCGTATGTTGTAAATTAACCAATTGATATTTTTGTATAACATCCCATTTTCATTCATTGAAAATATTTCTAAAAGCAAACAGTAAAAATATTCATGTTTGTGTGAACCTGATTTCAGGTTTTGTATTCTTTTATTAAATTTAGCATGGATTAATGCGTCGGATAGCTATCAAAATAATTATACGTAAATAAAACCTTAATTTATTGCTATATTTCACGAAGGCTGAACAGACAAAATTACTGAGTTTTCAAGTGTTTGTGCTACACAGATTGGAATTCGAAGGATATGCCATTTTTATATTATATGATGTAAATTTGTTTTTAACAAGGACAGTTTTGCTTTTCGATTTCAGAATGACTATATGAAACCTTCTGATATTAAAACCGTCCATATACTTACATTTACATCCTAATTGGTTCATAATTCAGTAGAAATATTATTCAAATTCAATCTTAAATCAAATCAAAAACATTATATATTTAATAATATTACAGTCGATTTAAAGAATTAGAGCCGTAATGTATTATTTAACCATATTGTCACACAGATGAAAATATATATGAATACACCTGACGGATGTCTAATGAATATTCGATCAGTAAACGACAGACGAATTGTACATTAAAAAAACGTTTGAATATAAATACCCGATATAAATGATTTTTGGCGTTATTTATTAAAATTTTACATAAATACGTTTCGAATTCCTTAAAATCACAATATCTGAATGTATTGAAACAGTAATTCTTTATTAAAACAAGGAAATCGTGCCAACTAGAACGATTTCGACCACAGCCGCAAAGAGTAACCGATCCGTTGGATTATTAGTCAAACATTATTCTAAGAACCAACTGTCATATGTTTGATTACAGGACTCACGGTTTCGATCGTTGTCCTAATAATTATTAATTCG
>JWZT01005362.1:143562-168016 GCA_000827895.1 Thelohanellus kitauei
ACATTCTGAATTCTTTGATGGTAAGTTTTGATTATTAGATAATATCACATAAAGAATATATTTTATTTTATATATTTTCGAAAAAATAGACAGATTGGAAATATAATGTCTATGAAGTATGAGCAAATGTTTATGTCCTGCTCGTGACCTTATGGAATCATTACATTATTATTGACGGGTTTATTTATCATAAATTGCCTTTTATAAAAGGAATCAATTCAATTTCTGATAAATGATAACTTAAAAAAAATAGTGTAACAAAATAATACATTTGGAAATTAAACGCTGGACTCGAATTTTAACATTTTATATAAATATTACTGAATAAATATTTTGAATGTAATAAAAATTACTGTATAAATTATACTTAAACATTTCCATAAAATCAAGAGGTTTTGTCAATTGATTCAGCGCATACTGAAACATCCAATTTGTTTTACTTCTTGGACCAAATATTATAAGATTGAATAAATCACAATACATTTAAGAATCTGATCCAATATGTTGCAATTCAAGATATATCTTATTCTGACAAAGATTGATCATATGCTTTTTGTGAGCATTCAGGCTACTTTGATCTATCATGAGGTGAATATATGCCCATAAAACTCATAGCTCTTGTATTAAAATCTTCAAAAGACATTGCTGTATTTTTAAAATTTTTATGTTGCCTTGTATAATCAAAAAATCGACACATGGTGATAAACACATTATCAAGCCTATTCGCTTAAATATAGACAATAAATATAATTAATATTTATTGATATTATAAATCGGATTTTAAACTAAATCTTTCCCACCTTTTATTTCAATCGATTCTACCTAACGAGCTCGCATAATGTTTTTTATTGCATACTAACTTAAATCATTACAGAAAGCGAAGAAATTTATGTGGATGTTATAGAATTATGGTAAAAATGGCTAATTACGACCAAAAAGAAATAAAACGATCCATTTTAAGTAAAAAAAGTTGTGCGTGAGCGTTATGATGCAAACGATCGAAAATCACGGTGTAAACAATTGAGTGTATAATCCGATATCATAGGAACAATAAATATTTTGAAGAATAAATCTTTCTGGATATTTTATGTTATGAATTGTTCGATGTAGCGCTGCGTGTAACGATATTTTTCGGCCATCAAAAAATAACTTTTAATATAATAAATGTATTTCTATGATAAACCATGTTTTTACTTATTTCTTATATCATTTTAACAGCTGTCATTGATCGAAATATCATATCAAATAATATACTTTATATTGTGGATAATGATGTTACAAATCCGTATATTTTGTATTTATTAATAGCCAATATATTTATTATCTCTTTTTTCTTAAAAAAATAAATGCGCATATCAATTGAATTCTATTGAAAATGGATTTAGTACTGTTTATGTAAAAAAAATATTATTTAAAATTGGATGCTTGCACTAATTTAATTCAATATCTTTATCATAATCTCCCAAATGATTAAATCAATCTCATTCTATTTTTAAAAATAAATCATTTATTTTACCATAAATGCGGATATTGAGATTTAGATATTCAGAAGTTCAGAATTTGTATTTATTGTAGAATATAAATGATAAATTTTAGAAGGATCATTTAAGTTATATTAAACACAATTTCTGAAATCGACTGCGCATATTCGAATAGTTGTTCAGGTTGCATATTACCACTATCACACAAGAAAGAATCTTTATCAATTTCAATATATTTTTTTACTTAATATATAAATGTAGGAATTTGAATATCGGCAGCGGAGGCCGGATTTAAAGAGGTTAAAATAGGTAATTATACAATAACTGCTTTAACTCTTAAAATTCAATTGAACAGTTTTTTTAATTTAAGACAGTTTATAGAGCATGAATTCTGAGATTACAACATTGTAATATGTCTTTTGGAAAAAATATAATTTATTTCACAGTCACACGACCTATCATATAAGTTACTAAACCAAATATTATTAAGTAATTATTAATTTTGGCGTGGAAATTAAATCATTTAAAAATATTAAACAAATTTAACAAAAGTTGAGGATATTCTGGCATAATTCTTAATTGAACTAGAATTAATTTGAGAACATTAACAAAATTAATTTCAAAATATGAGATAATATCCACATAATACTTCATATATATTCATTGAATTACTTTGAGAATAAATTCATAATATAAAGGTGACTAATCTAATATTTGGATATACAAACGATGAGATTGTTTTTAATGAATTTATCAAAACATTTATATGTATTGTCAACTCTAGTGAACAGCAAATCAATGTATTGCCAATACTCAGACCAATTGTTCTCTTTAAGTCGTTTGTTTATTCATATCGCTACGTATATTGATTTCGGATATCTTCTCACTGCATAAAAGTGCAGTTTTTTATCTAGTCACGAATCAAAGTACTCAAAAAGGGTAGATTAATTGTAATAATTATTAAAATGCACATATTATTTAATGGGATCATATCAAGATTAATGAAAGAATCACCTATCGCACCTTTTATACTTCATTTTCGAAATAAACTGGTCGTTGCAGTTAGTATAACTTTTTTCTGCAGTAAAAACATAAAATATGAATCGTGAGTTTGAATAATGTTTGAAATAATTTTTAGATAACATTCATGCCATATACGGAACTTGAAAATATAATTTACCACCTCATTTATCCCATTTCAATTATGTTGAGTTTCTGTTATTCAAATTGAATAAAATATCAAAAAACACATATCATATATACAAACTCGTCTGATTTATTAACCAATATAAACGACGAGAAACCAAATTTCCGCTCCGACTATTATGAATGGATACGGGTGCCTCATAAATATTGATCACTACCATTAAAACGATTTAAATTATATCTGAATTTTCTCTAAATTACATATTTTTAGGTTTGGAAGTATTTTCATTTAACTGTAGAAGTTTAACATTTGATATTGCGAAAAAACGGGACTTTGGCTTAATCGAACAATAAAAGTATAAGTATATTAAATTCGAAACGATATTTGTCCGATTTTGTCCGAATTAAAAACCATATTTAAACCGATTGCACGCAATAGAAGTAAAAAAATTAAAGTTTGTTCGTAGGTCAATGTCACTGACATTCTTTAGTAAAAATCAAATTAGGACGCCTATTATCAAAATATCAAATAATTTTTTTTTATTATCTGATCATAAAATATGGTCTATTATTTACACAACTTTTGACAAAAATATAATTTGTATAATTAGATCGATAGATTCATAATTTTACAAAATGGATGCATATATGTTAGATATGAGAGATATGCCCATAACAAACACATTACCGTCGGGTCAACTCGTGCTCCCACAGTATATTGATAAAACCGAAACTATATGTTTAATGTCTAACAATTTTTTTACGTGTTCTTTTCGTGTTTGGTTTAACAATTGACTAAAAATATATTCGAAGTAGATTAAATGGGTCTAAATAATATTGTTTATTCGTCTAAGTTAAAATATCTTTTGAATTTATTTGTCTGATTAATAATAAACACCTCTGTATAAAATCAACATATTAAATCTTTAAGGTCCAATCCAATATGATTTGGGTCTGGTTGAACCAATTCTATGATCAACATCTGTCTTCAATGAAAATGGTTTACTTTTGGTTAAATAAACAGGTATGTAAGACTTGTTAATCAATTGTTATTAAATTAAACGAATCCAAAGTGGCGTATCAACGATAACAATTTGGAAAAAATTAATTGAGTTATATCGACTAATGTCTGAAGTGATCGGTATATATACTTTTTCTGAACAATATACACTCGACAAATTTTTGTGCAATACGAACTCACTAATAACGATATGTAAATTAGATTAGCATTCAAAATGAGTTAAAAAACAATGATAACTTAAACGATAGAATGCATTTTAAATTATGGAACATATGATTGTTTCAAAACGTATCTTAATAATACTTTTAAAAAATTTGATGTTAAAATTGAAAGATCTATTTATCAAGTATCCATTTAATTGATTCGAATGAATTGAAATCCATATATTGTTCGAAAATATCCATGGTCAATACCCCCATTACAGTTTAAAAAATTACATAATCACATTCAAAAATTCTGACATAGCGTTTTTAAAATACAAAAATATTCAGAAAATTTGAGATGTTCGATATTTACCTTATTTTGAATCAGATTATTACTCAATCTTATACACGTGTTAATATGATATGAATGGATTCCACCAAACAAAACGTTAATTTTTTATTGAATAACATGTATTGACAAAAATATATTAATATCTGAGATTTTCTATGTCGTCATCGGAAATCAGAGATTTTGGAGTGAATGGTATATTTTAAATATGCAATGATTTGATGGAATCTTTTTAAAAATGCACAGTCTCATAATTGCCGAATTCGTTAAATACAGTAAAATTTTAAAATTAAATAATCGATATTTATATAATTATAAATATAAGTAAAATAACCATTCATTGTTTAAAGAATTTAGATTCATTACGATTGTGCTTAAATCTATTGAGTGTGCACATGAAAAATAGATATTAAATAGAAAAGGATTTGATAGATCAAATTAATCTGGTCAAGAAACCGGTTTATCACCTGTTACCCTAGTTTAAGATGTTTGATGTTTACCGATTTCTTGAATCGGAAGGTTCAAAACTTGTATAAGATTTCCGATCAAAACCGATTCATTCGTCATACTTATAAATCCACCATATATTTTGTCGAAGATGCATTTACTCAAAATTTTTTTAAATGTGTCTACGAAATCATATTGACATGTAATCTTGAGTATTTGGACACTCAATTTGGCATAGTTGACGCATGTGTTATAAAGGTAAATTTCTATTATTTCATGCTTAATTATATATCAAAATTCATTTAAAATTTTAATAACGTTGTTCATCTTGTAACCATCGCCTGGCAATAGGATAGAGGAATATATGTCTGGATGCGTCAAATCCTTTGAATGTATGGTAATTTATATATGGTCTATCATATATTTTTAACAGGCCTTCACTGTTCATCATTGAAACCTCTAAAGACTGACTATAATCGTCATAAAATACTTCCTTTTAAGTTAATCAAGGATAAAAATACAGCTTCCGAGCTTGTATAATATATAATGTATTGACAAACATAATTCTCCTTTCATTCAGCATTGATTAATTTTTTATACTTATGCTCGATTGATGAGTGTACATAGTAATCAACCGGTTTTTTACCGGTTTAACTCGGTCCGATTGGTAATATCCATTATTATCTGAAGAACATAAAATATTTGATTTGAACTTTTTTACAATTCGTGATGAAAAAAACAGTGATATACGGCTGAATAATTCATCCACAATGTTTCTGTTACATTTATTTACCGCAGAATAAACCTGTGTAGACAGGAACAACTTCTTAAATATTTTTTTGTTATCAATATAAACGAAATTACGAGCTATAAATCGATAACAGTTACTCGTAGCAAAATCATTTGACACATATGTTTTTAACTCCAATACCAAAACAAAGATCGACGCTACTGAATTAAATGCTTCCAGTTTCATTCTGAGAGGAAAGAGCCTTATTTAGAATGCTTGACGTGAAAGTATACGTGCAAGAGAATTGCAAAATTTTTGTTTCTGCAAGAAATGTATTTTATACAAAATTTTGGAAATATATATTTGAAATTATTAATTATATAATTTTTTATAAATTGATTTATTTTGATTTCTCGGTTATCGAAAATTAACGAAAAAATAATAATTCAACAATATGTTATCAATAAAAATTCATAGTAATCGATGTTACAAGTTGGCTGGGCGCCACAATTAGCTCTATATTTTATACGATGTTTCAATTTTATTATAGAACAGATATAATTGTTGGTTTTAACATAGTATACCGTACATACCAGTCTATTTTTCAGCGGCATCGTTTCAAAGATGTGAACCGTGATTCTTATATATCGATTTTTCTAATATATGAATTTTTACTGTGAACAGTAATTGCTGACTATAAGCAATGGTTTTTTTCACAATAAAATCAACTTCGCAGCTTATGTATGTACAATATATAAATTGGTTGAAAATTTTTGTATTATGGGTTATAATGGATGACCTCATTTACGTGAAAATACGAGAATATATTTAATGAATATAATAATAATATTTGTTACCCTCCAAAACAGGACAAATGGCGAATAAGAATGTTTTTCTGATATATGCAACTCTACCACTAAGAGGTGAGTCCAGTTAACATCCGAAATACTTCAAATCATCATCGGCAAATGTTCATTCTTTTGATAACATAAATGTTTAACAGAAACTATAAAGCTAATATCGAACAGCGTCATCGAAAAATAGAAAAATTCTATGAAAACTCATGATTATATTATTAATTATGGCGAATTGTTAAAAATACAAGAATATTTTGATTATACTTGTACATATTTTAATTTTATATAAATCAGGTTGGTCATTCTTTTTTTTTATAAATAAGCAGTATTTAAGAATGAATCACAAAATTATAGTAAATATCTAGTAGGTTTTTGTATAAAACTAAATGTTAATAAATCATTAATTCATCAATAAGCTATTGGTCTTTAGAATATATACTGAGGTCCAGCGTATTGAACATGTATATTTTTCAAAACTTCTAGTTCTTTCGTAAATATATAAAAACATATTCTCTCAGAAATGAAGTTTTCAATGAACAGTGTATTCATAATCAGGATATTTTATCCGTTGAACATGTTAAAGGGATTAAGAATTCTTTAAAATTGTACCATTTAAAGTCAAAATTCCCGAATTTATGGTTCAGACATTCGAATGTTCTTACGTGGTATTTTTTAAAATAATTAAATGATAAATTTTAGAAAGATTATTGCTCTTTAGCTAAATAAAATATCAGTATATGATTGCGAATATTTGACTCGTGAATACTGAGGCATATATATTATATTCTTAAAGTTAGAATATTTATGTATTTAATTATATTTTTATAACAATATTAAACGCCAGAAAATTTTAATATCGTCATTTGAAAGTAGATTTTTGCTGGTCAAATGGGGGAATATATGAAAAATATTATACATTCATATAATATTTTTTGGATAAAAGACTAATATTTTTAAACAATCTGAAGCGTGTGTTTTATATTCTGTCATGCATAATACGCAAACAACTAAGTAACGTCTAGTTGTACCGAACTGTAGTCATTGTAACAAATTTTGAAGGTATACCAGGATAAATATACTTAAATCGAGTCATGAATACATATTTAATTCATTAAAACAAAAATCAAAAAATTGATGAAATCCACTCTTATCCTCATATTTAAAAAAATCACTTTATGTCATCTTGCAATCCATATACAAACAACCGAAAAAATTTTGTTGGAAAATTAAATTGGTTTTTTTTGGTCTGGAATTCAAAACTGCACGAACAAAAGTATACAAATATCAGACGAATTAACTTCGTTTGAATTTAAGGTACGTCGTAGTCTATAAGCAATTTATATTTCCACAGATTATACGATTTTGGTTAGACATTGATGCTGCTAATGTATGAATTTTTACGGCCAACTCACTTTTCAGAATTTGAGCGATTTGTTTTTTTTACAAAGATTAGAGCCCTTCAGTATTATACATTCGTGAGGCCTATATATGTACGAAATACATTTTTTTTGTATATTAATGTGATGCGGCTTAATAATGGCGCGTCTATACACCTGAAAAATACGGTATAGATGGTGTTACCATGTTTAAGTCGTTAATAACGCACCTATCATTTTTTATCTTTCTAATTGATTTTATTCCAAGAATGTACTCAAATTTATGAAAAGTGCGACACATGAATTAAAATTATAGATGATTTAATTATATGGGATTTCCTTTTGCATGTAATAAACCAATAAATTTTACGTGGTTGATGATTTAGGATAGGAACAATATATCATCATGCAGGAATCTATTTTATGGTCCTAAACAAACGAATTTGTGTTCAATTATAGCAGGAAATCGATACTCAAAATTTTGTGAGCTTAACTTTGGGTATCATTCTTGGATGACAATCAAATATCAGACACTTGCCACGGAGTAATAAATATTTACCGATTTATGAAAATTAATTGTCCAACTATGTAAACTGTTACAACAGTATTTTCTTGAGACTACTAACTGTCGTGATATACGAAAGCTACCTTACTATCCACATTAAAGGAAAGATAACTTTTTATGATAAAAAGATTGAAAAATTGAAAAATATAATTAAAATAGCAGAAATTTTAGAATGTTTCTAGGATCTTTGAAGTGCTTGGATTTGCAACAGCAGCACAAAAAAGGATATACCCTGTAGAATGAGAATATATTAAAACTAAATATGGTTTATTTACATAAAATTCTTGCGCAATAGACATAGATTTTTCAACTGTAATCTCTGTACCTGAAGCTGCATCTCTACCGATTTCAGTAATTTGAAGAATAACTACTTGAGTTATATTACTGATGAGTACAGAATCATTGTATAAACTTCTTATATATTCATATTTATCGCAGGACATGAATTTCTTTCCTGAATTGGTCTGGTATAAATTAAAATCATTTTGACTCCAAATCGAAAATTTTGGCAATTTAAATTTGACGTATTTCATCACTGCTTTTTGGAACAATATTGGAATGCGTCCAAACTGAATTAAATATTAGATATACACTAAGATGTTTAATCACATCGGCTAGTTGATGTCCATCGCGAGGTAAAACGAAAACCGAGTATGTATCTTTATCAGATAAATTTTTGAAAAGAATGCGAAAATTGTGTTTTGGGGAATCAAATATTTCAAAAAACCCTTCTTGATTCATCATATCTACCTTTAATGACTTACCTAGATCATCATAAAATATTTCCTGTTTCGTTAAACCCGGATTAAAATTCAGTTTCCAAGCGGCTCGAACATATAAGGTATTGATATATACCGAAATTCTATCACCCAGATTCGATTCATTGTATATGTTTGACGGCGATACTTTCGTGTTTTTAGATGCCCATTCATTCATTAATCGGGCTGACTGGATCGGATTCGAGATATTCACTTTTATTCGATCAAGATTGAGAATTGATTTGAAAATTTCTTCATAACGATAATCAAAGAAACATGAATAGAAAAGTGCTGATTTGCTGTTCAATGATTTCTCTAGAAGTTTTCGTCTAGAAATGAACATTTTAGATAGCTTAGGACTTTCCAGAAATTTTAATTTTGAAAGATCCTCGGAATCTTTCGTTTCATTACTATCTGTTTCTATAGAGCACTTTTGTTTGAAGCCAAAATTAATAGCATAAACAATAATGGAAATACTTAGATAACTAAATGCAATGTTTCCTGTATAATTTTGCGAAGAAAACAAATTTTTGAGAATATCAGACGTCAAAATATTAGGTTCAGTACTTGACATTAAAGATTATTTAATCAGAACTAAATAAACAATAATCGACTCATAATCAGAGAAATTATCATAATGAATGTTACTTAATTTTGAGAATAAACTGTTTACGTTAGACAGAATCAATCATCATAAATGATTACTCCAAAAACTAATTAATGATCTATTTTTAAAGACGTATTACATGCGTATCAGATGAATATATAATGAAATCATTTGATTTCAAAGGTGAAAATTGTTTTCGAATTCTCTCGATATGATTAAGTTTTTACATGTAATAATTAAATTTATTATCGTTTTCTGATGTAAAAGTCAGATTTTAAAATAGGTTCTTACTCCATAATTTAAAATACCAATTTAATAATTACCATTAAAATTTACAAAATATTTAATCTACTACAATTGCCTGTCTTATCTATTTATTCATAATTTTTTTTAAAAGAAAATGCAACATGTCTATTTTCATCATTCTAGAATCTATTCCAATCAAATAAGTGTAAATCATTGTTCGAGAATACATCCTGTCAGTTTGAAATTTAGAAGCAATGAATTCTCTAATGGTTCAAATTTGAGATGGATGAACATCTTTTAGAGCTGCTCATGCTTTCATCTGTTAAATGACTAATGTTTATCTGAATCGTCGTTTCGTATTACACAGATAACTAGACAAACATTTTATAGCTCGATGGTATTAAGAAATCTTTAATATAAAATCTAGTTGGCATTCAGGAAATGTATTTGGAGGGTCAAAGAACTTAGGACATGTTTCGAAAGTTTTGTTGTTAATTTCATCATAGTTGACCTAAAAAGTTCAAATGTTGTATGCTAGTCTTATGTGATCGGTTGGTACTTCACGTCTCATATAAGTGTGAATCCTAATTTCTACAGATACACAACGACAGATTCGACATATAGTCACTGTTCTCGGCAGGCGCGATGGATGTTTGACGTTTCTAATGAAAGTTTGATTAATGAATATTCTGTCTCATATGTGTAATTGGCAGTAGATGACCAAACCATTCTTAAACGTACTTGTGTGTAATATTTATATACATAGCTACGATCTGGTGCCTTATTTGGTATTATAGCTAAAAAAAAGGCAAAAGACTCAATTTTGTATCGTAAAACCGCGTTTGTTAGTGTCTTCTCGCCCTGACATGCTAGTTTGCTAGAACTCAGATTCAACCCTTCTGGGTAACTAAACGAGGATTTCATTTTGTGATGATATGCTGGCTGGACAATTAGGTCGGACATTTACATATTAATAGATCATAGGTCGTTTATTTTTTGCTCCAAACTTCAAACATTGCCAACAACAAAAAAAGTTAGATTGTCCAAATATCTTTAATTAATTGATGGCCTGTGTTAATGTTTGTATATGAGTTGAATATGTGCTTTTATTTAAAATATTTTTCTACAATTCATATGTTAAATTTGATGATATTCTTCATAATTTTTTCAATATTATGTATATTATTTTGAATTTTTTGATATTTTACAGAGCATATTAGAACAAATTGTAAATTAATATTCCAATTTGAAATAATTGATTAATTATCAAATTTAATTATTTTTATATACATCATTTTAAATTAAGAATTTCCAAAAGATGAGTTTAAAATTTTGACCTATTTTTGATACAAATAATTTTTGAATTTTTATTATTTATTCCTTAATTTTCTAGATGAGCATACCTGTCAATTTTAAATATCATTAAAAGGAAAAAAAATGTAATTGTCTTTCCATAATTTCGAGTGTTTTTAAGAACTATAATCAATTCAAATTTACTATAATATTGTACACCCAGGAAGAGTGACGTCGTCGATCTGTTGCATAACCAAACAAGCGTTACCGTTGTGGACTAAGATTTCAGATAAAGCCATTATGATATTATACAAAAAGGTTTAGTTCTAAAAAATATTGTCACTAACTTTAATATTCTTATGGTTATCAAATAGCATTTTAAACATGTTTACTTTGGCGCTAAAAATACTCATTTCAACATTTTATCAAATTGTTGATGCTCTTTATATGGAAGTAATTGTCATTTGTTTCCAAGATACACATGATTTTTATCACCTAAACTATCACTTTTCACAAAATTTTTTTTTTACAATTTCATATATAATTTATTCAAAGAAATGGAATCTCAGAATGAATACATGAGAAAATTCCGAATTGAAAATGGTATAATAAAGACGTATATTAAACGTGAGAATCAAAAATTTAGTGCCTTGTACACATGTTATTAGTATAATCGAATGTTATAATATATTATAATATAGAAATAAGCCGAGAGCCTCATATCGTCTACGAAAAATCACGAATGGTGCCCAATTACCCTGAATGCACGCAGGCCATCAAGATCCGTTGTGTTGATTGTTCTTTAATCTATGTTTGGAGAACGAGTTGACGATTTACACTCACAGATCTGCGTTGACCTCTCTAAGAGCTTGCTTCCAAAGAAAACCTACATTATCTAGAATGTTGAAGTCGGGACTGGTCTAGCTTGTGATTAACACCCTAGCTCATACTAAAAATTTGGTTTTTCCTTTACCGTAATAAACTAATCAGTGTTAGATAATCCTTGCAGTTTCTTCGCTTTATTTATGGGAGTTCTATAATGCGTCTTTTTATTCATATATATTTATCGATTTATTCTATCGGTGATGCATTGTTCTATGATCAGAATACTCATGATCACATAAATTAACTTTTATACCACTTGAAGCACGAAAATTCATTGATTTTATATATAAATATATTTTGCATAATCGTTATTATTATTATAAATTCTATGAATAATAGACAATAATTTTCAATCGAACTGAAACATATCTTTACTTGTTAGTACAGATAAATGTATAAACTACCTAAATACGTCATGATGTATCGCTTTGGATTAATGGAAAGAAATTTTAAGCGTTACTTGAAAATAAACGTTGACATATAACTCTTTTATACGTATATATACCATCGAAATTTAAATTAATAAATAGGTCAAAATCAACTCTATACCATATTCTGTAGTAGTATGCCAAAAATTTGTCACACATTTTAATTGATATAAAAAAACCAAAATTTATGTTCAAGATTAAATAGATGATTTTTCACTTACACTAATAAATTTCGAAATCATATCTAGAAACAATTGAAAGTGGACAATTAAGTACAACTTCATATTAAATTATATTGTTTTATTTTTCAATTTTTTTTTTAAATATGGGTCCGTATCCGATGATTTTCTCTTAAACATAATTTGACTAGAAACTATTAATTATAAACGATTTTATGCCTATTTTTCATCATTTGGCGATCAGGAAGGAACATGATTGCATTATGTATAACAGATTTATAAGAAGATAAATATGTTGAAAACTAATCGAAATATTGAATTTTTTTATGCTCTTGATTGAAAGAGCATTTTTTCGCGAATATAACCCGTCGTTGACGTTTTCTGTGGTCTGATAAAATGATTTACTGTATTTTTAAAAATTGTCTGTATTCTACGACTAATGTGATATCAGTTAACAAGATTGGTTTAAAAAAATTAAAAAAAGAAAAATTAATGGCAGGAATCAGATACGAAAAATCTATAAACATAATATTGGTTGATTCAATGGTACAAAATATAAGCGTCTCTGCAACAAAATAGTTGTTATAATCAATTAAACAAGCCTTTGTGGTCATGTATAACAAAACGTAATTTTTCTTATTTTTGTGCGAGAGCTTTTAAAAATTATCTGATTCTAAATGATTTTTACCATAGTAAATGTTAAATTTTAATCAATCGATAAAAGTAAATAAAATCACGCAATGTCTTGGTGACTTTATGTGCTTTCTTCATCTATATTCCTTAAATAAAGCTAATCGATGTACTTTTTTCGAATTAAAAAAGTGTTTTCAAATCTGGAATTAATATACCGTATGGAAATAATTATTTGCGAATATTTATGAGGACTTGACTCAGATCTCAGATAACGATTCGCAGAATGGATTAGTCAATCTTGGCTTTTTGAATCACGAGAATCGCAGTGTGACCATTTTATATAAATTTTACAACTAGTGTTACATCAAATAATAGTCCTACTTAATGAAATGTTCAGTCATTTCAGGTAAGCAGATGGTGGAAAATTCTTTGGATGATGAAAAAATTTACTCCATATACCACTGAGGAAAATAATTAAAGAGACATGTAAATAATTATATAAACGTTACAAATCGATTCAACAGTTATTTTTTTTAAATAAACGTAATGTGGCAATTTAAAATATAGGTCAACAACATAAGTTAATTTTATTAAAAAAAGAAAACCAATTTGAAACACAAAATTAAAATAAAAGATATGTCTCTAATGCTTTTTGTATCTAAGAAGCGCTTGGATTTGTCACAGCAGCCGAAAAAAGAACGAACCGTGTCGAATGAGAATATATTAAAAACAGAAACGATCTGTTAACATAAAATTCTTGCGGTTGATTTAACGATTTTTCAACTGTAACCTCAGTAGCAGATCCTGCATCGGTACCAATTTCATTAATTTCAAGATTAACTACTTGCGATATATTACAAACGATTTCAGGATCCTTAACTATTTTTTTTACATCCTCATATATTAGGTGAGTCAAGCATTCCTTTCCCGATTTTTTCCTGATTACCATAAAATCGTTTTGACTCACCATTGAAAATTTTGGAAGCTTTAATTTGATGTATTTCATCACTGCTTTATCAAAATAACTGTAAATTCGATCAAACTAAATATCAAAATCATAATACATTAAGATATTCAATCACATCTTCTAGTGTATGGTCATCACGAGGCAAAACGATCGCACTATATATATCTGGATTCGTAAAATTTTTGAAAAGAATGCTAAAAAAATCACTAGGAGAATCATAAATATCAAATATCGATTCTTGATTCATCATTGAAACATTCGACAACATTCCCCGATCATCGTAAAATATTTCCGGCTTAGTTAAACCAGGATTAAAATTCAGTTTCCAAGCAGCTCGAACATATAATGTATTGATATATACCATAATTCGATCCCCCAGATTAGATTCATTGAATATATTTGTCGTAGAACCATGCATGCGATTAGATACCCATGTATTCATTACTAGGGCTGATCCGGTCAGATTCCGAATATTCACGTTTTTATGTTCAAGATTAAATATTGATTTGAACATTTTACAATAAGCTTCAAGCGTGAACCCTGAAAAGAACAATGCTGAGTTCATCTTCAATACATCTTCTAAAATATTTCGCCGAGAAATAGATATACTGGCAATGTTCTGATTTTTCCATGGATTTGATGTATAAATGTCCTTTAAATCTTCCTTCCAAAATTTATTTCGTTCCTTGTAGCACTTTGCGTCTAATCCAAAGTTAACAGCAGTAACAATTACCGAAAGTGCTAAACTACTGAATGCTATGTTTTCAGTTGAATTTTGATAAGAATATATCAAATTTAGAATTTGGGAACCCCATTTATTAGGCTTTGAGATTGACATTAATTCAAATTAAATAGGTTTTGAATTATTAATCAACGACCAATACTCAGATAAATTATTATCTCTAATTTCGATTAATTATTTAAGTTAGTATTTAACTCAAAAATTCTTAAATAATAAATATAGATAAGAATTTTATTAATTTAATTAAATAATAATAATACTTTTCCATGTAAAAAATCAATCTGCAAAAACCGATATGGCCAAAAATACCTAGATGATTGATGATTATCGACATTATACGATTCAAAGCGACAATTGACGAATTCATTAATGATTTAAAGTAACATTTTTGTCCTAATTTTTGATATATGCACTTTATAATGTTCCAATAATAAAATTTATTATAGTTTTTAGACTCTGTCTATGTATGTGAAATAAACCTGCAACGATATATTAATGTACCGACATTAGATCAACATAATTTGTAATGTTGACAATACGTGGCTGTATCTTTCATGGTTGAATAGGTTTATGCACCTGTCTGCGCACATATGTTTGAGTATACGAGACTAACTTTTGCTAATAATCAGCCACTGCTTCTTCCATCTAGAGCTACTGTTCCAATTCTGCGATTATTACCTCGAATGAATTTTTTGCGTGATGCACTGTGTGGTAACGCAAGGTGACATTATTATCCTAATAAATATCGATAAATGAACGCAGGTGCATATAATCCTGAAATAAATTTGGCAGTATTTGAGAATCTTTCTAGCTTGCAAAGTTAAAAATGGCAGGTACTCTGGTTTTGCTGGGATGTTTTAACCCTTATGTTCATAGGGGTAACCATTATTTGATCTACTTAATTATCGGTTGATGATAAACCAATCGAGTTTATAACTGGTTGTTACTAGATTAATTAATATATCATTTATATAATCAGCATAATGTTTACATCACATAAATCTCAAAATCATGCTAAGGATCTAACCTCTTTGGTAAACTGTTCGAATTCATTCAAAACACTTATATGTCCTACTTTCGTTTTCTAGAATTCATTCTAATCCAATTTTTGCACATTTGAATCACATGAACCCATCTCATCAGATGTAAATCATAAATCGATGAATTGAATGATATATTGAATATTAGATGATCCTCATCCCAAGTATATTTAAATGTGAATTATAGAATGTATTTTTAATAAAATAGGCTATTTTATTAAATATGGTTTTGAATTGGAAAAAAAGTAAAATTCTGATTTAATAAAAATAAATCAAATTGAAGATTTTGGGATATTATATTATAAATTGATAAATATAAAACTGATTTGTAGATTGATAAATTACACCTCATATTTCTAATCATTATACAATTAATTTTCATTAATTACAATTTATGGTTATATCTATAATCATATTTTTTTATTTGCGAGCGAGAGGGTATGGCCTAGATAAATTAATATACAAAGTGGATGAACTGATAAAGTACTGTTGTGCTTGTAAATGAGAGGCATTAATCTATTCTGTTCTTACATATACAGTAAAAACAGATCTTTGATAATGATAAAAACACAAGATGAAAGTATAAAAATTTTGATTACCTTTATTCCTTTTTGAAAATAACATACTTGGTTTAAAATTTCCTCTTTGATTTTGACAACAGGCGTTGAGGTCTACAAACCTGAATCTTAACATTACTCATCGGCCTTTATATAAACAGCGATTGAGATTTTGTTAACCTGCGACAGTCGCTTCCAATGTCACACTGCTGCTATGTATATCTCTGTGCAGCTCAGGCTAGGTTAGTGGCTGATTCACATGTGTTAATCATCCAAACAATCTCTCTGGCGTCTAGAGCTGCTTTGTTGAAGAGCCAAATGTTATTTTGTCGGTTTAAACTGTCTTTTTTAATAAAAGGTCTTTAAAAATCAAATTTTGTAGAATTTTTGATTTTTGTGCGAGTATTCTTGTAATATTAGTAAAATATCTGGGATTAAATCTAAGTTTTATATACTCATATGGATGCGGCCGAAAATATTGTAGAATTTTCTAAGATATTCATCAAGTGATCCAGGAATATTTTTTGATTCCATCATCTGACATTTTAATTTGTATATATATAGTAAACAATGGAAATACTATGAAATTTTTGGATATCTTAACATGTAATCATAAACTCAAAATTTAAGATACTTCGATCTGTATTTTTGATTTATTATGATTTCTATTGTTCTATATTATCACACGCAAAACAACGAACATCTTTAGATATTTTCGATTGGACATTAAACAGGATAAGTTTGTTATCATATTCGCAATTTTCATATAGAAATTAAACAAATGGATTTTGTATCATAATATCTGAAAATATATGGTCTTGGTTTATATTTAACATGTTGAGATTTCATTTCATTTAAAATAAGATATTTATTCCATCGATAATATTTTTGATACAACCTAAAGATGGCTGTTTTAAAACATCATCATTGAATATTTAGATATATAACATACGATCCTTGGTATAATCACAATTGTTTGTAGTAATAGATTCCAGTAATTTTTCTGAAATATGCGATTATTTGTTTTTATATTGATGATTTAGAACTCATATACCTGTGACGTTCCATCATTATTTGGTAATGTCTTTATGAACGTATGGAAATGTTTCAATAAATATCATTCAAATTAGATTATTTTTGTGTGGGATCTGACACAAACGAATCCTGCAGATATATCTGTTAAATTTTTGGTAATAGATTTTAAATTCACTATTCGATTTTGGTAAATTACGTTAATATAAAGCTGATATCAGCGGATTCACAATTTTGAGCATCATAAATCATTTCTGCTGAGAAGCACCAAAACTTATATATCTATCATCCAAATTTGTTTTAACAAAATAATAGACTAATTTTGTATAGAAAGCTTTATATATACCTTTTTTGATTGAAGTTAACCATATTCCTGTCGTGGCAAAACATCGAAATATAAACTTCTTAATAAAAATTTGATCGTTCTAACTTGATTATATGTCATTTTATGAATTTTTTAGGTTAACCTCAATCTTTAAACACACCTCGAGAAATATCAACTTGCATTCTGTTTACATCTTTGCCACTCTCTTCTCGGAATAAAACTAGTAGAAATATTTATATTTATGATAAAATTGTCCGTTTATGGTACTGTATTTGTTGTTTTGAAAATTGTGTTATATTCAGTAACTACAACCCATTAGGATAGAGATCCATAGAATAGGATGATGACAATATTGTAACCAAAAACGTAAGTGCAACCTGGGTCACGTCTACGACTAACGGATGCTAACCAAGTGGTCATTCGCCGGGACAATCAGGGATGTCACGTTACACAGGATATCATATATATACTTATAATATCAATTTAAAGTTTCCTTAAAAACTTGAGTTTTATGAAAATTTTCTTAAAATTAACTATTTTGACAGTATCATACATTTAGCTCTCTTAGGCAGTTGAATGTCTTTGTGTCGCAATGACCGGAATATGGAGAAAGAGAATCGCATTGATGTAAATTAAAAAACACATCTTTTATATTAATTACGAAAATATTAAAAAAAATTAAGTCAATTAGGCGGTATTTAATTTTAAATAAATCACATGTTTGTCTCATTTTATGAATCGGTCCGAAGTAATTTAATTTCCATTTGTATAATCAATAAAACTATTATATCACATCAATCAGAGCAGCATAAAAATATTAAATGATTTATTTGTGATTATTCGCCGTATATGTTTTGTGGTATCAAGTTTTTCACATATCTTATATTATTTTAATTTGTAACACTACAATGATTTCATATATCTGTATGTGCTGTGTCTGGGAATATCTTGAAATTTGTGTCTATCTAAGTTTTATGATTTTCTCATTTTCTTCTGTCATTTAGCCACCAACGGAATGATCTCATGACCTATAGGCAAGATTCACTATACCTCATAAAAGACACATTTTCCGTGTTAATGAATATACGTTTAAATCGAATTCATTGTTTATAATTTTAAAACATGACCTTGGTTTAGCCAAGTCTATAAGGAATGCCTGACTCATTTACAATGAATATATAATATTGATCATTAATGTCATTTCTGGTATATAATCGGCGCCTTTGTTCACAAGATTACAACACTGCTGCTTATAGAAAGATTAATTTTATATATGAATATTTAACGTGTACTGTACATTCCTGACTAAAAACTAACTATGTCATCCTTAAATTTGTATCCCATGGCTTACCAATTTTTACATTCAATCGTTTCAACCGTGATTTTCAATCGTTTCAACCCTATTGTGCATGTGTATATTGTTTATATAAAATATATTATTTTAGTTCTTTTTCGTCGTACCTGTTTTTGCATTCAATCGTGTCCATCGTGATTTTCAATCTTTTCCAGCATATTGCTAATGTGTCTATTTTTAATATAAATATATAATTTTTTATTTCTTTTTCGCCGTACTTGACCCAGGATATCATGGAAACGGTACATATAACAATAGAAAAAACTTTTTGAATAAAATATAGTTCAAAATTAGTAGATATTAAAATGATTATTCTCTTTTATCGGTTTTTACACTCATTCGTGTTCAACCAATGTGCGCGCGTTATATTTTAATGGCACATTATTCAAAATAATGACAGAAAACGAAGAATTAAACCTAAATGTTCGAATACTTAAATTATGGATGTTCAAAAAGTAAAATGATTATTCTCTTTTTATCGGTTTTTACACTCATTCGTGTTCAACCAATGTGCGCGCGTTATATTTTAATGGCACATTATTCAAAATAATGACAGAAAACGAAGAATTAAACCTAAATGTTCGAATACTTAAATTATGGATGTTCAAAAAGTATCATTAAAATCGTCACTTACGACGATATAGAAATAAAATGATATATTTTATATAAAAAATGACGCGTGGGCAATAGAGTGGAAACGATTGAATGTAAAAACCGGTATATAGGTATACACAATGGTTTAATTGAAAATTTAAGTGGTTTAGCTGATATAACACTGAACTCTAAATACAGGAAAAGTACGGTATATCAGTTTAGAATTCGTCTTTATCATACAACCACAGAATTAAAAAAAAATGTTTTGAAAGACAATTTATCCGGATATAAACAAAAAAATCATTATGGATATAATCCATCTATTTAATAATATAAATGATATTCTTTCTCTTGTTTCAATATCTCTTGAGTATTAACGTCATATGAACTGACATTAACTATTTATTTAATAATTTTTCACTGCTGATGCTATATTTATACTATGTATACAATTATTATATTGCATTAATCTGTAAATTATCACCACTGTAAAACCCTTTTCCTCTATATGCCCTGACGCAAAAATATCAAAATTAAATGTTCTTTAGTATGGAACAAAAACATTTAATAGTAAACAATTGAACTAAAAAAAAAGGTTTTAATTATCTTGTCTCGCAAAAATTCGTATACAAAGCATTTTATATTACGGTTAGAGTACAAAAAAATAGTATGTTCTCCGGTTTTACATCAAAAAATTCACAAATTGAAATGCGAAGTTGGATATATAAATTAAATAAATTTTTGATCATTTCTGATATCTAGTTCATTCTCACGTTTTTTAAAGAATGATTCGAAAAAACCTATACTTTTTACTAAATTCGTTTGTCTGACTTCAGTAGATCTCATACAATCTTATGTGTCTTTTAATCATTTTAATTTTTTAATCATGCCTTTATGAATTGGCAATCAGGAAGGATATCTGTATATTAATACAGGATCTGAGTTTATTAATTAAACGTTTTAATTTATCTTTTTATAAATAATTAATGAATTTTTTTCTAAAACATATCTAGATAACTTCAAATAATTTTATGAAGTTTTATCACTAGATTTAAGAATGTAAAATGAAAATGTTTAAAATACTAATGATAAAAAAAATTAGTGTTTAAAATTTCCAAATTCTGTAAAACATCCAATAAACGAAAATGAAATGTTAGCCTTAAGCTGAAAATTTGAACATTATCTGATTAACTATATATAATGTTCTCACATTTTATTGTGAACATCAAACCAAATTTCTATCAAACTGTCAATGAAGCCCGCTTGTTAATAAAAAATGCAATAAATGTATTTCAATATAAAATAAATAAAAACAACGATTAAAAATTGGAATTGAATGATATTCATCATTTTCGAATCATAAAATTTCTTGTTTTCACACCACTCAATATATATATAAACACAAAATTTCAGTTAAAATTCGTATTAATATAAATTTTATTTCGTGTCATTTTCAAATTGGCCAACAATCAACACCTTCGCCTTATTTTGACGCTCTCAACTTTTTGAAACATACTGTAAATGAACCAAACTATTTATATCAAATTCCTAAAACTTTCAACTATTAAAATTGTTCAATTTTGACTGAGAACGAATATATACGATTTTTTCAGAAACAATGGGCTTGATATATGGTTATTTCTAAAATTTATCATAAAATTTTAGCTTATAGACTGACATATGAAAATTATAAAAAAATTAACATCGATTATTTTAATATTTTTGGACATTAAATACATCAGGAAGATGACATGGCTAAAATTGATGAGCCCTAGATCAGAAAATTGAACATTCATAATGAGATATATAAATTTTAAGCGCTGTAGACATCTAGACATTTCTGGATATATGCTATTTTTCGTATATTTATTACAAAGAAAATAAAAAAATCGTAAAGAGCTAAAAATATAAATACAACTTGAATTATCCTGGAGTCTAAACAAAATCCAGATTATTGACAACAGCGCTAAAAAGCACAATATTTCCCGAGTATAAACATACAAAAAATAAAAAGGGTTTTGTTACGAAAAATTGACTTTTCTCTACAATAGACGCCTCTGAAATAACCTGAGCAACATCAGAAGCCATATTTACACCAGACTCATCAATAGAAACATTTATCACTTGCGTCAAATTTCCGATGAAAACATTTTCGTGTGTCATCCATCCGAAATCAGAACGTCTTGGATTAAAGATATCTGAGATTCCAAGATCTCGAAATGTTTGTTTAAAGTCCGTTTGAATAATCAGTTTGAATCTAGGTAGCTGTATTTTAACTAATTTTAATTTAGAGTCCTTAAAATATGTGTACATATCATCAATCTGTATAAATGGCGACAAATACCTTGAACGTTTTCAGCACATGTTCGATACTGATCCCATCATTCGGGAGCACGATAGCTGCAAATAAAAAAGGATGTGTAAAATCTTTGAACAGTATCCGAAAATTATGCTGATGGGAATCGAATAGTTTACTATTCGTTTTTTGATTCATCATCTTCACAATATATGGAAAACCGCTATCGTCATAAAATATATCTTTTTCCGTTAGAGAAGCGTCAAATTGTGTTGCCCACGCCGCCCGAAAAAATATATTATGGATAAAGATCAATCTATTTTTACTTATTTTAATATCATCAAATATATGTCCAACTGATCCATATTGATCATCGTTTATATATCGCTTCATTTTACGAATAGATACGGCTGGTATCGAAGAGTCAATTTTTATTTTTTTGAGACCAAATATTAAGTCAGAAATTGTGTTGTAATGATTATAGAGGCGACATGAGTAAAAAAGTACTGAATCCTCAATCAGTATTTCTTTGGCCAAATATCGCAAATAACTCCATTTCCCAGCCGTATGTGAATTTTGCCAGTTTTGCTTATCATACAATTCTTCAAACGTGTCCCCCAATACATTTGATAATTGACGAGAACTTCTTCCTCGCAGTGCACATTTAATACTTCCCATCAGAACATAAAGGGCTATTCCACATATCCCGATATTTTCAGCCACACTATGGGAAATATAATTTTGATAAAGAACAATAGACGTGAAATTGTGAAGAAGTTTCGTTGACATAATCGATGCAATCTATTATCCAATTTACAAAAATATCAGCAATTAATTAGGGGCGATAAATATTTTATTAATAATGAGCAATACAATTTATAAAATAATGCTCATCTACTAAAAATCGAAACAAATCATTGTATAAATATTTTAAAATTCAATTATACAAATTGTGAAAAATATATGATACATTATAAAAAAACTTTGTCGATTTACGCATGTCACAAAATAATTAAAATTTTTTGTACTAAATAATTGGACAATTGAAGTATAAATTTTTAAATCATTTTACATATTTCTTAATATCATAATTAATAAAAAAATGAATTAGTATTATTAAAAACATTACCTGTATATTTTCTAGGAATGTGAAATGAAATTTACTCGATCATGGAGTGAAATGTTTACTGTATTAGGTGATATTTTTCTCATATTTCAGCATCAAATTTGTCTCATTTACACCATTTTCCTTTTAGAATATCTGACTTCCCGATGATGACAATCATAGGTTCTGACGTTGTATTTAGAAATATATTGACATTTATATAGATTCTAACTTTCACCGATGTGACGATACTGATTCAGATTCACGAATGACATATTTGTTGTCGTTTAACGAGAACGGATTTTGCCTAACATCAAAAAATTTTTCTAAAATCTGACTTTTTTTTAATTTATGTCGTAACCTTTGAATATTATAATGGAATCTATACCATTTTGACAAAAATGGTGTATTTAAAATTTAAGACTGTCAATATTATAGTTTTGTTTTTAAAATATTATGAAATGTTCAACAAATTGAAATCAAATCCTAAATTTTTGCTAAAGAAGGTAGAGAATCATATTCAATATATGTTGTACGTTTACTAAGATTCATTTAATGTTAAAATATGTAAAGATAGCAAAATAAAATTCGGAGTTTTCGCGAATGGAAATACATGAAAGTATTCCATCATTCTCAATAAATTGAGAATTGAAAAATAATAAATAAAATTATATATTTTAAAAATGCTTAAACTAAGGGATCTAAATTCCAATATACAAGATTCGGTTTCTATACATAGCAATTGTTTTGTTCATATTTTCGCTTATTCCTTTAAATATAATATCCTGAATCTGCCGAGTACTGAAGAACTAAAAACATCTTTTTAGATGTGTTTTATTTAAATTAAAACAAATCAATATTATTCGGGTGGTTGTGTATGCTGTCAAAGTTTTGATTTTATGCCATCTTTTTTCAAGAAAAAGTTAAATTTCTCATGATTTATGAAATTCAAAGTCGTTCATAATGTTTTTTACTGATCTCAGTTATGTTGTTGTACATTTCTTTCCAAATATATTGAAGTATAGGTTTTTGTTTTTTCTTAAATAAATTTTACTTCAGGATGATCGTGATAAAATCTGCCTGAGTGTTTGAATATCATTGAGAAATGTTCTGCGTTAAAAATCTTTTGAAATATACATTAACGGTACATATGTATACATATATGAATAAATTTTTCATTAAATAAACCTTTTCTTTTGCTCTCAGCTAGAGGTATTTAAACCTGCACCGGTACATTTCTGCACGTACTTTACGTCGACCGCGAGTGCGACGATGTCAATGTACGGTAAGGGTGTACT
>JWZT01005362.1:173736-190863 GCA_000827895.1 Thelohanellus kitauei
CTTGATGAATTATCCCCCCCCCCCTATATGTATAAATTTACGTATCGAAAATTTTATCAATGGATGTCACGACGTCTCTATGATGAAAATTAGTTCTTTGTATTGTGCATTTCATTACAAAAAATCACGACGGTTAATTAAATATGGCCTCCATAAGTGTTAAAGGTATATTTTGATAACTTATGATTAAGTGTAACTATTGTGATTCGAATCGTCACCAAAACGATTTTGATTGAATCATCATCGGTTGTTGGTAAAAATCTGGATCATCGTAACTTAGAAACATGCGCATTGGTTTGTCAGTTTTGCCATATATCGGTGGTGAGAATACCTATATTTTAAATACATTTATCAAAATCAATATGCGTTCTTTGTTATGCATCATAATATTATGACTCGATAAATTAATGAATCTACGATATTTACCGAACTGAAAACAAAATAAAATAATTCGAGTTGATCAAAACATTATAAATTCAAAATACATTGTTATTAGAGCCAATATAAAGTTTCGTATCAGAGCGCACGCGTGCAAATAGTTTCCTGAAGTGATTGATCAGATAAGATATTTAGAAGAAATGATAATAATTTTATAAGTCAGACATTAAATTCATGATACGCATATCTCATACTATCCCTTTGATTGATAGAATTTAAAATTACAACCATTTGTAATGTAAACATAATAAGTATATAAACAGAATGAAAGTTATATCAAGAATCTTTGGCTTAATGATTGTTAAAAATGCGACGCCACAGTGAAATCATTTTGGAATTAGGATCAACCAAATAAATTTCCTGTGAAATCTTACAATGTTTACAATTGAGAAAATTATGATGTGTCGTCTGCAAGGAGAGACGCAAATAATACATTTTCAGAAATTACAAAAAATATTTTTACAATATCTACACGACCAAAACGGAGATTTTTTCATAATATACATTCGGGAAATATGCAAAATACCACAAAGTTATTGTTTAGATAAATGAATCAATTTCATTGATAAATTACAATTGTTAAACTTCGGACTAGATTGAATGAACTTTCTGTAATGTTTTTATCACTTTTTTAAACAAACTAGACAAATAATTAGATTATTTGTCTCAAAATATTGATTATAATGTTTTAAGACGTAGATAATATTTATTAATCTGATAACTATTATCTACTAATAGCTAAACAATTACACATTATGATCATAATTATATAAAAACCCGAACAAATCCGCCAAATACACCGTCGAATGAGATATCTCTCAGGATTATATGAACATTTTTGTAAGTTTGAGATGTATTTATTGCTCTAATATAGATCTCACGATATTATCGTTGATCAATATTTTTCGCATTTGAAAAATGGAATGAATTACAAAGACGCTGGTCGATTTGAAGGTATGCCTGTTTTTTTGACTTCTGATGCGGCTAAAGCGTACTCTAAAGCTGCGAAATTAGCGGAATTCCAACTTTTTGACTATCATCGAGCATCACTTAATTATATCGAGGCAGCTCTTTGCCTTTGCAATATTTCTAACATTCGCGCATGCCCATATTTTACTAAAAGCATCGAATCACTGATATACTCTGTAATGATTTTAATATATAAAGGCTGATTTATATTCTGCCATATTCCTTTCCATGAGATGTGGATATATTTATGGCAAAAAATTTTTTGACTTTAACCAAAGTCGAAAATATTTTAAGTTAGCTGATAGATTGCGCCTTAAATACGATATTGATCATAAATGCATATTAACAAACGATGATTTCAGGGATATCCGAAAGGATAATGGTCAGGATATCTCGAAATGGCGACAAGTATGATTGATTTTTACATTAGATCATTAGAAGCAACAAAACGAATTGCAGGCGAGAAAATAAACCTTTAGGTAATTCTAGACATATATGATAGATCTTTGCTTGAAATGTATCAATGCACACGCAAAACTCGATGAGGAATTCGAAAAATCGATTTATTTTGAAGATAGATCCAAAATTTCTTCAAGAAAACGAAAATCATCATCTACCATTAACCATTTCATTATCAATGTCGGCGTAACTGGTGATCATGAGAACTACTCAACCAATTCATCAGACTCAGGAATATACAGCAATATCGAAAAATATCCGTCTCATTAGATATATAAGGGATCTTGTATATAATAATTTAAATTAATTATTTGCCTCTATTTATTTTTGAATTTGCGGGCTTTACAAAACATTATATACAAAATGATTGATCAAATTTTCAGCATATACATCATCATTTTATATAAGGCTGGAAGACATATCAATTGTTCTAAGTTACATTTATGATCCGTAGCAATTGTCAAAAGTGTAAAAAGACAACTATAATCATCACTAACTAAGACACATCATTTCGCCCGTCTCTGGCTAGTTCAATGGACACTTATAACTTTCTAAGCATTCAAACGCAGATTCCCTCGAATCGAAGACACCAATTCAAATGTTATTGAATAGGGATTTTTGTCTGTTAAGTAGTTTCTGCGCCTTCATTATCCAGGCTAGAACAAGGACCCAACATTTTTGTATCATATAATTATCGAAATTATGGCGAAAGTTTCGTCGTTTTTAATATGTTTTCGTATAAACACTAAAAGTTTTTTTATCGGTTTCTTTAAAAATACAATTTCATAAAAATTTTAACAAATAATATTCTGATCCACGGAGATGAATAAGTAATTGTGTGTGTTATGTAGCCTTCTATCAAAGTTGTTGGCAGTTGTCTGAATCTTACTGTTTTTGTTACAATGATATCCGTCAAAATAACCATTTTTACAGTCTAATTTGGTGCGGCTGTTTTTTATATGGCGGATTGCAGTAAAATTTGGCGCACGACAAACCAAATTTAATCGGTCAAATACAAAATTTAACTGAAAACAGCTGCAAAAAGTAGCCCCATCAAATTGGACTGAATAAACGCAAATTCTGACAGAGACGCTGTATAATTGTAAAGTCAAAAATATTTTAGGCCAGACATTGTTAATTATCTATCAACATTCGTTGATTATATTACATAATACTTGCGGGCGAATGCCATAATAACACAAAAGACAATGAGAATAGAGAGAATGGTGGTTAGTTTTTAGGAGGGGAGAGCCTCGCACAATCCTGATATACGCGAACAGATGGGTGCCTAGCCGAGGTGCTATCCTGCATAGAACAGTCGGATGTAGATAGTGTCCGAATTATGGTAGGTGTAAATTTAGTTCCTAACTGAACCGATATATGCGTGAACACCTTAATTTTCATGTCAAAAAATGTGAAATTTAATATTTAGACAATAAAGAAACGGATTTGATTTATGCAAACAAATATAAACATTTATATTTGCAATGAGATTGATTTGTATCCGAATAAGAATATTTTGTCAAACGATCTTTGATAAATCTTAAAGTTGTCATTGAATAAATTAAAACAAATAACTGACGTATTTCGTAAATATCGCAATTTATATACTTTGTTTAATCATTCAACAAGTTCATTCGATAGTTTCCTATACGTTGACGTCATACCTCACAGTTCAGTATTAGTTAAATAAAAAAATACATATATTGGCACTTTAAAATTTCTTTCAATAATCTGAATTATAAGGAATATTTATATATTCGCATGTATGAGTGTCTGGTTGAAAGACTTAAGAGAATAGTTAATCTGCTTCCTATAAACTTCGACACAATTAATTCGATTCTACACTTTAGTTTTTACTAATATTGAATGAGACAGATACTAACTTAAAGAAATTGGTCAATTTACGTGTGTAGATATATTTCTATGAATCTCAATTAAATTTTCCTATAAATAAAGTTTCAATTTTGATCAAAATCAGCAAATTTTTGTCAATTCATCAAGGCGTTTTCAGATAAAAACTATCGAAACGTTATCAAATATATTATTTTGATGAAATTTATTTTACATTTTTCAATGGTCCCATAGTCAGTTAATATTATATTTTTGTGTCAAAATTATCAAATAGTTAAAAATGGCATCAGATTATTCATAATTTCCTGTTGCCGGTCGATAAATATTATTAATTTTGCATTATTCGATATTAAGAAGTTTTAAAAAAGACGAGGTGAGCGAATCTTTAATCGCATGCGTACTTTTCAAACTTTGGTAAAATGGCCATCCTTTAATAATGAGAAGTTTAATTTCATTTAACTACAGTTATCATATTTTTTCGATATAATTTGTTACGTAATTTTTCTTATAGGATAAATTAGAATTGTCTAGCCTTTTACGTATATTTCAGAACTGCTAAGAATAGATTTTTTAAAAACGGCAGGATCGTCAATTCTATGAGCTCAAGGACTATGTGAGGAACCTATGCCGATAAACGAGAGAGACTGATACAAAGATCAACATATCGTGTATGGATAGATTCTCCACTCGTGAACTCTAGTAAGATTTCTTTAACTGCAAACGACTCGAGAGATCTTGGCCTAGAGCTTGTGATCAAGGCCATTCACAATCATCCTTGACTTGTCAATGGGCATCATTGATTTTCCATTTCATGCTAAGTTATGCTTTTATCAGGCGTCCATTTCTATCTGAAAAGGATGTGTGTGTTTCCTTGACTCATCATATCAAGAATTTACCAGCACACGATATGATTCTAATCTTCTGTTTTGAAAAGTGTACCATAAATCAATGATGGGCTAGTCAAGACGACAACTTCATAACCACTTTCTATTCTTAAGTCAACCAATACCATATTTCTTAAAGTGTTTTTTAATAAGACCAATTTAGCTTATAAATTGACAATTTTAATGAATCTGCAGATACCAATAATGTGCTCAATAAACTCAGGCGCATGCTCAAGGAACAGTAGATCGTTATAATTAAGTCATCGTTAAAAAATCCAGAAACTGCTTACTCTCAGAGGGTATAGACATGTTTTTATATGTTAATATTTTACATAAGTCTCAGGGTTACATACTAAGTGAGATTATCTAAACATATTTGGAAGTATCAATTTTAAACATCGACAAATCTCTTCACTGTAGAACTCAATCATGCCTGTGAAGTTTTATAGCTTCAATACAGACAAAATCAGTCTTTCGTACAGACTAATTAAAAAGGATTTCATTCTGATTTCAAAAACAAAGGTGCTTCCAAGCATATCCAGAGATGAGCTAAATTTTATAAACTAGTCCCATTCATTGTATGATTATGCCTCTTCTCGGCCAAATCTCTAAAACAGCAAGAGAGCGTGGATAAGATTCTAGGTTTTACTTATACTTGATTTTTTATATTCCATAAATACTATTAGAATAAACTCGAGCCATCACTCTCGGGGTCTATGTTGTCCATTTACAATTCCGTTTTTCGTTGAGATCCATAAAGGCCAAGAAAATGCGCTTCGAAAGAGTGGTAAAGTGTGTTTCTTTCTGAAACGTATTCGTTGTATATGCTATAGTAGAACATATACCTAGTCAACAATTCGTTGCATAAGATCTAAGAATTAAAAATTGCTACCGACGTTAATTCGAAAACTGTTTCAAACGGCGAGGAAATCATAGAAATTTTCAAATTTAGTATCAACGATCTGAGATGAAGGTCATTTTAATTTTCTGTCAAAATATATGGACTAGGATATTTTTCATCAGAATCAAACTATCACCTATAAGGCAAATTGAATTCTTAAATAAAAAAGTATCAATTTATATATCAAAGCGAATGCTAAATTTTTAATACAAACAACTGGCTGTTTTTTTGATGTTATACAAGCTTAATATGCAATATATTGTTCTTGAGTATCAGAAAATAAAAAAATAAAAAATCTCTATACATGATTCAATATAATATATATAATGCCGCAAAAAATAGCTCAAGTAGATATTTTCCATCATAGCCAATTGTTTTCACAAGCAATGTATATCCATCTGATTTTAGAACAACGGCGTATACAATTAAAGAACCATCATCAAATATCGTATTTATCAGATATATCTTTTCATAAAATCTGATTATTTTTTAATGGTTAAGAAGTTATATAACTGTATTAAACTAGACTTTAAAAAAATATTACTAATATGTACTAATTAAAACTATTCCAAAAATTATTCGATTGCAAAATCTTCTATCAATAACATTACCTCATTAAATTAATGGCTATTATGTATATCGGTTTTAGTTCGTTACATTGTCTAAATCTCATCCTCTGGTTTAAAATATATTAATTCAAACATCATAGCTGATTTTACAAGCACAACTTATGTAAAAAAATAAAATAAATATTCTAAAATGTAAGAAATAATATATGAATAATAAGTATTTGGGAATCGAAATACTGAATATATTGTTGATATTATGATTATATTTTCGTATGTGTCTGTCAAATATAAGTTACTTATGATTCAAAAAGTCATATCGATGAATATAAATAATGCTAGATTTATCAGCCAATATTCAATCAAATTTACAAATACGTGATATATTTTATTATCTCTTGACTTTTAAGATTACTTTAAAATTAATAGTAACTAGTATCATGTTTAATTTTGTTTTTAAAACACATTTTTTTTATGTATATTGAATAATTAAAATTATATCTTGCACCATCATGGCCTATAACCAAATTCATTATCGTTTAATATATCTTTCGTATATATGTGTACCAAAAATCTACATTTTAGCGTTATAACTCAACATTATCAATAATTTTAATAGTATTTATAAGCGAGTAGTTGCGTTGGCTTTCGATGTTTATATTTAAATAAAAAACAAGCGCGAGTTTGCATGAAAAGTATAAAAATAATACCAAAAAACTAAGAACATCGATTTATTGTGCATTAATAATCAATTTATCTAAATATAACATTCCACGATAACATATTCATTCATTTAGTATTTGATTCTTCATATATATCTGGTTATTCTTTCATGATGAAATTCGATATTTTATTGAATATATTGGTAAATTTGTAGTATTATATAAGCCTATATTAGACATGTTTGGCAAGTAATTGTGGGGTATATTTAGGCAAGTCAAAATTTAAATGATCAATTGAAGTTTTTGATCATGGTTTTCTGATCATTGATAGACATCGTTTTAGTTGTTAATTTTAAATTATTGGGGATATGAAAAAAATTTTGACCTTACCCAAAATATGATTAAAATGTGGTTTATAATACTGTTGTACATTTTTAAATGGAAAATTGAATATGATGTCTATATTGAGAATTATTTTCCGAATAATGACTATGGTTAAGCTCGTTTATTCATAAAATCTGATTTTTTTAACATTTTCTTGATATAGCAGTTGGAAGATTTAATTTTAATTTTGAAATATAATTAAACTTTATTCAGCTATTTCGATGCAAGATATCGCAGTATGTTAAACGCGCTGATAGAAAATGAATAAATTACCATATATATTCCTCCGGTTCGCATGTGCAGGATTGGATGGAAGAGTCTGGAAGATTATCTTTACAGATCCTGCAACATGATGAAGGCTTCTTGTTATAATGATATGGTCGTCTGCCTCAGGGCCATTGATTTCTAATTTAAGATCCTGGGCTATAAAGATTGATGTCTGTAATCTGACAAAAACTTTTTATCGTTATGATCAAATTATTTAAAGATGTCTGAAAAAAAAAGAATTGACAGATAATAGCCAGAACCTGATTTTTGTTTGGTAATCCAACATTAAATATCAATCCATTCTAAGTTATTATTTTCAAAACGTTCCCCTCTGATTTCCCAGGATATATCTTTGCCAAAATGGTGCCTACATTCAAACTCACACGTGGGTCATGATTGATGATACTTGTAATATTTTTCGGATTCAATCGTCACCAACATTTCATCTTTGTTAATTGTATCAATATAACTAAATTTAATTTTTGACTTTAAGCAAGTCCATGGCTACGAAAATCTAGCTAAAGCCATCATCTTCCGAAATCATCAGTCGTATATCAAGTACGATATTGTCTTTTGAAATGGTACCTTTAATAAAAATTCCAATACATGGAGCAACCATTATCATTGGATTGATTGGCGAATATTGGATTACACTAGATAGCGATTTATTGCTGGGTAGAATCGAAACAACACATTTTGCCTGATATGTCAAAATCGATACAGATTCACACGGGGTATTATATATATTTTTAAAATTCAGATATTCACAATTTTTGCCGCCATTATGCGAAATAACTGATTTAGAGCTTTTTCTTTTCCACGATAAAAGATTGTTTTCGTAAAACAAAAAAATTCTAGGTAATCCTTCGACCACGTAAATATTTTTGTCCATTTACGTGTTTCTGTGTTACATTCGATTTACTTCAATAAAACGAGTTAATCTGAATCAAAATGACTGAATTGTAGATCCTGTATATATGCCGCATAAATAAAATCATCATCTAGGTGAAAATTGGTACGAATATATATAACATTATTTGAGAATGAAACATTGAGAACCGTTTTTGGCTGATCTAAAATAAAACATATATCCAAAAATTTTGAATATACCACTTGTGGCATTTCGAACCAATAATGAATCTCATTGTGAAAGCTTTGGGATAGGTTTTTGCAAATTCTAGAGCCTACTTATGTAACCAAACGATATTTTTGTTCATATTATACTGGATTACATTTGATTCGTGATGTATCGTGTCATTATCTGTCCACCAAAAAGATTTATGTTGGTGATTATTATCTTATTAAATACTTGATCTACGTTGAAAAATGACATTGGTCATACTATACCATTTAGGGTCTGAAGCGTTCGTGTTTACAATGTTCCATTTTTGGTGCGCATTATCATATATGAACAACAAAATATATTTTAATCATTAACGAATTTTATTTATAAGAATTGCATCGTTGTTTTTGCTAGATTCGTCTATGTAAATATCGTTGTATTTATTAAAAAAATATATGCTTCAAACCCTATTATTTCCTTTGATTATTATACGAATTTCATGATTTAAACTGTCATAAGCATTAAAATTTACAAATTATCACGATTTTGTATAAATATTGATAGATGGTCTGTCCATACCTGCATCAATGTGAATTCTGTAAATTTGCGGCCTGCTTCTTTTATCTTGAAGAGTCATAATGTATTCTCATTCATTCATGGATCGTATGCTAGAATATATTTAAAAAACTACTTTTTGTCATGAAAGATCCTATAGTTCACATCTTTTTTCCGATATCTAAATGTGTCTTATTATTGAATAATGAAAAATTACATGATATATATCGAAACTATACGCTAAAATCAAATTTGTTAACCCTTGCAGAGCTCAATTCTTCATACCAGTGCGTAATGTTGAACTTCTTATTATCTTCAATCATGTTTTAAAACGAATGGGCTATATAGAAAAAAACATGTAGAACGATTTTTGCTATATTCAAGATAAGTTTTCTGATATCAAATCGTAGTGTATAGGTTTAAAACATCTTATATAAATTGAATGAAGCGGATAATGATATTGGCATTTTTAAGATGTTATTAAGAGTTGTACAAGCTTTGTTTCATTCATCGATATGCTCGTAATTCATTAAATTCTGCGATATATGTCTAGGATATATAATACTCGATGACGTATGATGTTGATAAAAAATCGAATTGGTGTGATAATCCACTGATTCAAATTTTGAAAGAACATATTTGATTTTTGGAATACAAAATAGTGTGAGGCGTGCTAATAATCATTTTGGATGACAACGCCCTAAAAATTTTTAAAATACATAATTTTTTTTTTAAAGTCAAACTTAGAAATAATTAAAAATATATAAAATTTATTAATCGTCATTATACGTCTTTGCTACTGTTATAAGTTTAAGATAATTATTTTTGTTGCGGTTTTTTGAGTAATTATTCCCTTCTATCCAACAATCGAGCATGTAGAATATGGACGCTATATATTCCCGATGTTACATGATGTATGGAAAAAAAACCACACAAGCCAATCTTAATCTTTATGTGGCTTACCAGTCAGAGAATCGGTTTTTCTTAACATTATTCGTAAATCACAGTGTTTATACATAAATTCGGATTGATTTTCAATGTATTTGAGGTAGATTTATGAAACAATAATCACATTTAACCAAAATTTTTTAATATATGCGAAAACCTTAAGTCTAAAAAGAAGAAAGAGACCGTTTCCAATGATAAATTTATATTCTCACACATGAATGAGGATGATCAGGATTATGTCAAATCATTTATATCCCTGATTTCAGTTTTGTTTCCTTTTTTGAACTGATATGTAGTATATATTACCCAAAGTAACTTGTGCCGACATTTGTTGAATTTTTAATCAATTTTAAGCTTGTATTTAATATCGATATTTTTACAATAATAAAATTACCAATGGCTGATTTATCAACATTATATATGAAATGGGCTATAAATAAATGTAAAAGTGCATCTCGGACTTAATCAGCCGTTAAAAATTTATTTTCATGGATCCCGACGAATTTATTTGGTTAGAGTTATATTATGAATGTCAAATTTGCATCCATACGATCTCTCTATAAAACCAATACTCACTCGATAACATCCGAGCACAGGATACTATTCTGATAATTATTTTTTGTTATAAATGATTTAATTAAACGCTACCACGCATAAAACCAAATTTATCTGCTACACTTTTTCATTACCAGGATCATATAAACACAAAACATATAAGTTGGGAGCAATCTCAAATTTTACATCGGTTTTTAATCTATGTGACTGTTTTTATTCTTCAATCAATCGTTCAAAATTTATTAAAATTTACTTTGCATGACTACTTATCATACTTTTGTGATATTTGAGGGTAGATTCTATTTATAATAATAAACCATATTTTGTGGCGTTCAGAAACATCAATACACTTTAATATATAGAAGCGCAAATTGCACGATGAAAACATACCACTACTTTTGATATAACAGTGATGGTTCATGGCTAAGAATGTCCAAGAATATTTGACTGTTAAACTCTGCCATTATAGATAGAATAGGCAGCCCTCGTTCATTGAAAAGCAAGCAGTGATACATTGTATTATTTAACTTGCGATTGAATTTTATTCAATAAAACAGAGATATAATTTATAAAAATGCGTTTTTGAGGTTCTATTATTGTTTACATTCAATTGTAGATGTATAAACTGCCGTTTATGATTTGATTTTCCCCATAGTATTATAGAAAACTTTCATCATTATCATTCATTAACTGACTTTCACGAACTATTGCCTCTTTAAATCGTATTTTGGTATTTCTTTGTAGCATATATATCATGTTAGTTGATGGAAATATCCATATCTCTATATTATTCCATAAAAAAAAATATTTGGGATTTTGATAATGTATGTTGGGTATCCGCTATGACTGCATTTTGTTGCATTGATCGATCATTGTACATGGTTCTGTTTTAATGATGATTTTGAGGGATACCCCTTGTGCTAAAGATAGGCACATTTATAGCTTTTTCCTCCAGTCTCACTATTTACATATGGTTAATCTAATTTTTTTATTTGAAATAATTGAATTTTTCATGACAAAATTAAAAATTTAAACAAACTAAGCAATATCGTTTAGTTGAGAATAAGAATCGTTAATTAAGGACTTACACCCATAGATAATCTTGTTTGTTTAGACACTATCATCTACTTGCTAGCGAGTGAATTACATTTTTGTACCTCATCCATGGATGTTAGAGTGAAGGAGAGAAATGTTTTTACAGTCAAAATCTGTCTATACTCTGAACTCTGCACACAGAATTACGTCTTGCCAAAATACTAAGATATATGAGAAATAGCATATTGACAACCTGTAATTCTCGGTATACCTTCAGTCTCTTCGAAAATGTACTCGTGGAAATCTGAACGCCTCGAAAATAAATGTAAAATATTAATACTTGAGAATCATTAATCTTTAAGATTATTACACCAAATAATCACTTCACTTGTTGTTATGAAATATGATTTTGTTAATAATCTTTAATCATTTCTATGTCATTAGTAAGATTACAATTGGTATACATGACATTAAAACAGATTAAAAAAATGGTGAAGATTAACAGTATAATGAATGAAATTGTCTTATGTGTATTATCTTTCAAAGACTTTTGTAAATTTTCGGTAATTTTAACCATCACTCTTCATTCTAAATTGAGTATAGAACAGCAATTGGCCTATAACAAATTCAGAAGTTAGATGGCACATATTGGCATGTTTGAATACATATATTAAATTTTGTGGTTTTGTTTACAACACATTTATCATAATAACAATAATCAATTAAAATGTATTTATATTGTTTTAATTAGAATAATTATTGAGAATTGGTATGGCAAAAATCAACACTGTGCTGCATATTTCGGATCTGTGACGAGGCTTCTTAAATATCATTAGAATTTATTTCACTTAAATAAAGATTACCAAACATGAATTAGAGATGTCTTAATTAAAACAATCAGGCATCGAAGTGACAGCGACTGGATTCATTTTTCTCAAATATGGTTTTTATTTCAATAATCTGGTATACAATCAGAGTCTGTTAACAGGTTTTTTTTTAATTTACAAATAAAATTACACACAGAATATCAAACATTCAATATTATTTTTAATTATATTGACGTTTTCCTTCACAGATTTTTTAATGAATCGTTTAAGATGATTTATATTATTTATTTAATTTGTCTGTGTAGGCTCTATCAGCCTCAGAAATTCTGTATAATTCGGTTTTTCAATTTATAAATTTTTCTTGTAAATCATCAATTCGTCGACATCTCTAGATATAAAAATATATTGATATATAACTTCAGTTAATTTATTACATCATTTCTTATGCAAAATCGCCGATGTAATGAAGATATAACTCTAAGGTTCCCACATTGCTTTTATTTTAAAGATTAAATTCAAATTGAAATGATTCTATCTTGTATGAATTCCATAATTTGAAATCAGATTACTGCGTCTAGTATAGGCATTATTTGTTGGTGGTATTTGATGTAATTAAACAGCAAGATCTATTCCTTAAATTATCAATTATCTGATTATATTAAATAAATTGTCATATCCTTTGAATATCATCATCGGAATGTAGATATTTTTTGAAAAAGAAATAGCGTAAGTGTTGAATGATAATTTTATCATCATATTTAGTGAATTTGATAAAATTTAAAAATACGATACCTTCATAAAATGGTATGACCCTTTATGACAAGATTGCAAAATATTTACGGGAATGTATCGAATGGCCATCGATTCAACCTAGTTATTTTTTATTGCAAGTTTTTATGATTTGAGTTTTAGAAACTCCAAATATTCCACTGAATTCCCGTGAAATTTTAACTTAACGCAGCAGAGCAGAAATAAGGATGCATACGCATACTAACTTGTTGACTAACGTAAGAATATTTAATAAATGCTGAACTCTTTTTATTGGAATATAATTTAAATACGATTTAGATTAAATTGTTCATAATTTTTAATCAATTTTAAGAATCATTATCTAGTACATTTATTAATTAATTTATTATGACAAATTTTGTTATCTATTTATAATTACACGTGTGCGATATCATAGAATTAATATAGATGACGTGGAATATTGGTATTTTAAAGTTAAACAATATCAAATATGCCATAAATATGATATAATTCTAAAAGACAAAATTAGTATGTGTTAAATATATTTTGCTTGGTTATCCAATTTTCACAAAATTGTTAAAAATTTCTACCACCAATCAACCAGTGTCTTTTGGACTGTCACCTAAAATTTGAAAGAAACGTTTGCAATTTTATAAAACATAATGTATAATTTTGGACATAAACAACTACTGATAAATTAATAGATCTTTGATATATTATTTTAAACAGGAATTCATTTAAAGATAAAATTTCCACCAATTTTATGAGATTTGAGGTTTTGTATTAAAAATTAAACAAAAGACATGAAAAATGGTCTCCTACAATTTTATAGTGTTACTAATTACGACATCATCATTGTAACAGACAGTGACGTATCAGATGCCGATTACATACCCAACAATTAACGCATGTGCAGATTAGCATTAGTTTTACATACTTCTAAAATGGCGTGGTCTGCGGTATGCATTAGACCGTGGTTCTCCTATGAGAGATGTGTAAGGATGTATAGATAACTTTAGGTAATGTAACAGCGCTGAGTGGTCCAGTTGGATGACCCCTGAGTGAGCATCGATGAGTCGTGTGTTCGACTCCAGCTTGACACACCTTTTACGTTACAATCATTAATCATATATTTTGGAAAAGAATATTTTAAAGGAAATGACATATCATTATGATGAGTGAGGTAAATGATGTAACACCAGAGTCATGATTTAAACATATATATCATTATTAACAATTTTCTAATAAATGCGCGTATGAAGAGAACATCGCATGGGAGTCACAGTTTATTATATATCCATATATAATTGTAAATTATATATATTTTTATTTAATAACGGTTACATTCTTATGAATATATGGATTGTTATTTTCATCAAGAAATATTCTGGTGCTCAACTTTCGAAACAGTATCTATAAAATCTTGTTGGATTATAGATTTTTAATTGTATGCTTTAACTCTCGAAGAGTCTTATTAATTCTTGTGAAAATTATCAAACTACATGTATATCAGAAATTTTTCTGACTACCGCCATATTATTAAATTTGATTTTTTGGATCAAAGAGTAATTAAAAATTTGTTACGTTTCATAACTATAATTTAATAATATCTGAAGAATATGAACCATTAAAATGATAAAAAATATAAATTTTTCAGATTTCATACCATTAACATTGATACGATAAAACTCACAGGCAAATGGCTGTGACTACCAATATAATTTAGTCAGAATGGAAAAAATTGATATTAAGATCAGGCGTTGGTTAATTGGACATTGTGTAACTTAGATTAATTTATAGACGAATATAATGTCAAAATTTTTCGTCAAAATGTACCCATCTCATTTTGAGTAGATTGAAATCTATACATCGTTTACATACAGAAAAATTTATACGATCATAATCATACACGAAAATGTTCCAAAGGTATCAGAAACAGGATGTTATCTCATGTTTGTATTTTTTGGACTGAAGTTGTATTTTCGATGGCAGTAAATAGTCGTAATTTAATTTTAGAGAATTTGTTGAGATGTATTGACTTGTTAAAAACTAACTATATCAACGCAATTTCAGAAAATCACTTATTTTAGTCGACGGAAGACGCAGCAAATTCAGAGGTATAAATAAACCCATACGAGTGGATTACTCAAGCGTTTCACCTCCACTTAGCCCTGGATGAGCCATCGTCTAACCTAAACCCGCGTTCAGGCATAAAATACCGTCAACACAAATGTCTCTCCAGTTTAACACGTGATGGGGGAAACGATTAAAATACCCTAAACTCTTTGTCAGAGCTATATCCTCGGTGATCTATCAAAAGCGTGCCCAATACGGGATTTCTTCACGGTTAAATATATGTGTCATATATTCCTTGCGTTTTACGTGGTTTAAAACACGGTCAATAAGGATAAATTTCACATTCGCACATAATATCAGCTAACTAGCAGTTTTAAACGAAGACACAATAATAGCGCTTTGCCAGAATAACTAAGTAGATAGATATGTTAAACGGTTTACATTATTCATAAATTGACATGCACTTCGCAAACGCAGCCGATACCGATACCCTGTTGTTCACCTGAGTCTACTTACTTCAGGTAAGCAACCTGAAAATTTTCCTACGATAAAAACAGGTTTTGTGTGATTTTTCGATATACATTTGATTTTTGAGGCAACGCCGTACCACAAACCTATTCGAAGTTTCCGAAAATTGAAGAGGATACTAAGCTTCAGTAGCCTCTACTGTGCCAACAAAAGGGGAACACTTAGATGAACTCGATCAATATTAAAGAATATATACGTTATTGAAAGGCTAGCGAGTCTGGTCTGATTTCAGAATATCACTAAAATATTCCTTATCAAAAAAATAAGGGAATTTTGATTTCACAATCAATTTGACATACATGGACAATCAGTCGATTGCACTCTATCGGCATTTAGAAATATAAGAAAATAATGGAGAGATCTAATACAAAATTTTTCCCATATATTTTTGTTCGATTCAATTGTGCGCCGATAAATCTTAATGTAAAAATATTTCGAAAATTAACATAAAAATTAAGAATAAATGACTATTATTTTGTTGATAGAAGATCGTGCTCGATCAACTGAAATATCATCTGTTTTTAAACTATTGATACAAAAAACTCACCTATCGTCTTTACTATAATTGTCTTCTCGATTTTCGGAAATTGTGTTTGTAGAAATTTGTTCATTCTTATCATTTCACACCATCAAATAATACTTAACAATTAAAGTACGATAAATTTATATCATCAAAAATTTCAACTTAAGTTCAAAAAAATACAAACATTAGGGAATAATGCTGTAAATTCATAAATAAATGGAATCTATTAAAACGTATATTTTCTCGTTTTAGCCTTCCTTCACTTTCAAATTACACGTACATTCCCAAACAAAAATATGTAATATAAAATATACATTTGTTAAACGTTGTGTTTTAATTGTTGAAAGAGAATTTGATCAAATATTCTGTCAGATCTTTGATGATATTTGGAAAATATTAACCCTGTCTAAGTCCATCGTCTGTAGTTTTTTGTATATCTATATATAGAATGATTATCAGCGGCCAATATTGTATGTATGTCTAATCAGGCTTCAAAAGCCAATGAAACGCCAGCCTTTCAGTAAAGGCCATGCTGAAAAACAGTAACAAGTTGTCAAATACCCGGCAGATGATAGCTATGGCCATACTCTCAAGGTTGAAGACCCAGACGTCATGGTCCAATAAGTAGCCAGCAGACAGGAGGTTGCTCTAGCAGTCAAAACTAGATTATGTGATTCACAACTAGGCAGGTAAATTTCTTCCGGATCAGAGACTGGAAGGCCACGGGCCGAAAGAGTGAGGAAGCTGTATCTCGCGAAGATCAAGCGGCGATGAGAGCCCTTAAGGTCAAGTGGCTACAAGAACCATGAACAGAGAAAAGCCATCATAGGGCTACGCTTAAAGGCTTGATCGTTTGCACAGCTACAGGACGATCAAGGCCGGG